>ML677372.1:13379054-13414712 GCA_007922305.1 Dermatemys mawii | reverse complement strand
TATGCTGAAATAAACTGGTTAGTCTCTAAGGTGCCACAAGTCTCCCTCGTCTTATTTATCTAATGATACAGTTACTCACCTGTATCATTGTTAGAACAATAAAATTTATTTTTATATCTAGAGTGTTCAAATGTATATAAGAGCCAAATGCTAGTTCCATTGAAGTTCATGGTTGGTTTGACTTTGACTTAAAGGATTCAATATTTGGCCCCAAAATGTGTTTGTTTATAGGAGATGAACTGAGTATTTAGCTTCGTGCTGTACCACTGAAGGCCTATACATCTCCTAACATTTCATCATCTTGTTTGAGCATTAACAATTATTTGTCATTGTGCCTTTTATCCCCTTAGCTTTAATGCAGTGTTGTTGTTAAATTCTGTTTCCAAGTTGGTGGCAACTCTCATCAGAAAAGCTAATATCTTACTTTTGAATGCCATTTACCCAAGAAAATGCTTTTTTTGTTTTTGTTTTTGTTTTTCTAATTTTATATTGGGTCCTTGCTATTAAAAAAAAGTACAGTAAGAAATATACAGTAGCTGGCAAAGTTTGAAAACATGGCCATCCAACGAGAGTTGTTGCTTTAAATTTATCATATAAGCTAAAAAAAAATATAAAAAATAGACTTGGTTAAAAGAAAAAAAGCGTACTTTAAATCCCAAGATGCTCTGGGGATCAGACAAAGTTATACTTCTGCTTCCTATTAAATCCTTTTGGGAACTTCAAAGCAATCCCAGTTAAAAGAAACCATTACTTTGGGTATTTGTAATTGTTACTTATGGCACTCACACTGCGGTATTTTACTAGTCCCCTGGGTATCAGGCTCACTTCAAGAACAGTTATATAATGTATTTCACTAGCTATGCAGTCTGAGTTTGCTTAGAGGTTGTACAACAGTAAACCTGATAAATATCCATTTCTAAAATGACTAATGATAAGAAAGCCATGTGGGTAAAATTTAACTATGGATAAGTCAAGAAATACTTAAAAAGTAATACACATATTCAGGTGTAATGACTGATATATCAACATATATTTTAAATGTGCTTATTACATATGTGACATTTTATACCATACAGAATATATTATGTATACATGTGAATACAATTATTTTATTAATTGCAAATGCACATTTTCCTTATGAATTTGGTAAATTATTAAAACAATTGAAGTGAACTAAGTCATCTGCTGAATGTCAGCAGATCTTTAATCAAGATGATTGAGCAGTTAAAAACTACCAGAAACAGATCCAGATAATCTAGCGTATAAAGTAATACAACAGTAGTAGAATGTTTGAGATATCTTGCTGAATGTTGTTTGGTGACACTAATACATTAGCCTTACATTTCATTACTATCTACATGTTAGTTAATCCTCACAACACAGACCCTCCTGAGGCATGCTAGCACATAAGTGTTATATCCATTTTACAGATGAACCATAAAGATGTTAAATGACTTGTCCGATGCCATGCAGTGAATCATCAGTTTAGACAGGATGGACATCTTGCATCTCAGCTCTTTATTTGGTACTCTAGACCACAAACTACCTCACTTTAGAGTCACAGAAATGTAGGGCATGAAGAGACCTCTAAAAATATTAGCCTTTTTTGTGTTTGATTTTTCTTGCCTAAGTGAAGCAGTTTATGCTCATCTGTACTGAATTTCATCTTGTTGAATTCAGACCAATTGTACAATTTGTCAAGGTCATTTTGAATTCTAATCCTGTTCTCCAAGTTGCTTGCAACCCCACTCAGCTTGGATATCACCTGCAAATTTTATAAATATAGTATCCATTCCATTATCCAAGTCATTAGTGAAAATATTGAACAGTACTAGACCCAGGAGTGACTCCGTAGGTCCTTACTAGATACACTCCCAGCTTGCCAGTGAACCATTGATAACTATGCTTTGAGTGTGATCTTTCAATCAGTTGTGTACTCACCTTACAGTAATTTCCTCTAGACCACATTTCTCTAGTTCGCCCTATAAGAATGTCATGTGGAAATGTGCCAAAAGCCTTACTAAAATCAAGATATATTGCAACTACTCTTTCCCCCATCTATTAGGTCAATAACCCTGTCAGAGAAGGAAATTAGATTGATTTGATATGATTTGTTCTTGAGAAATCCATAATGGCTATTTTTATATACCTCTGTGTTATAAATTAATAGTTTAAAAACTGGTCCCAGTATATTTCCAGGTATTGAAGTTAAGCTGACTGGCCTATTATTCCATGGGCCCTCTTATTAAAGATAGGTACTATGTTTGCCCTTCTCCAATCCTCTGAAATCTCACTCATCCTCCATGAGTTCTTCAAGATAATTGCTAATAGTTCAGAGACTGCTTCAGCTGGTTCCTTAAGTACTCCAAGATGAATTTCATCAGAATCTGCTAACTTGAATACATCTAACTTATCTAAATATTATTTAACCAGTTCTTTACCTACTTTTGTTTGCATTCCACATAAATATTAGTTATGTTAAGTATTTGGTCACCATTAATATCTTTAGTGAAGCAGAATAGGCATTATACTTTTCAGCCTTCTTTGTATCATCAATTATTAGCTCTTCTTCCCTGCTAAGTAGAGGACCTACACTTTCCTTCTTCTTTCTCCTGTTCCTAATGTATTTAAAGAAACTTTTTGTATTGCATTTTATGTCCCTTACTAGGTGTAACTCATTTTGTGCCTTAGCCTTTCTGATTTTCGTTCCTACATTCTTGTGCTATTTTTTTTTTTTGGCAGTCCTCCTTAGCAATTCATCCATGTTTCTACTTTTTGTAGGATTCTTTTTCTCATTTTCTGGTCATGAAAGAGCTCTTGATGGAGCCATATTGGCTTTCTATTTTTTCTGCCTTTCCTTCACGGCAGGATAATTTGAGGTTATGCTCTTTGCTGAAGGGTAAGAGAGGCATATCATTTATATTTAAGTATAAATGCCTTTGTGTTTGTGTAGTGCAATGGAAAGTCAAAAAGTCAATGGAGTTGTAGCAGCAGAGAACTTGGCCTTGTGTTTTTAGATTTATATGTTCTTTGCAGCAGGGACTTTATGTTTTCAAGGGGCCTTATAGACAGATGAGCTCTCTGTGTGAAATTTGGCATAGCACAGAACTTGCATCCCAGTGGCTAGGGGGCCTTAGACAACTTGAGTTACTGCAATCTCTCCAGACCTGCCGTATGGACCACAGTGCTGGCCACAATCTCCACAATGCTGCATGGTGCAGCCCATCCCCTTCCTGACATGTCCCCTAGAAAAGTCATCAGAATGGAGCCATAGGACTGTCCTCCACAGTGACTGTGCCGGTATAACCTTCCACAGGCTGAAACAATGTTATTAGGGCATCTGCCCTTTTACATGGTGTAAAGGAGTCAGAGTGGGAATCAGTATCTGACCCTCTCCCTTTCTCTTGTAAATAAGTTTATTATTGTATTAAATAGCAATCCCTGTAGTGAATCTAGCCTGGGAACTGTAGATGTATTTTCCTGCACTCTCTTTAAGCAGGCAGAGGCTGAGAATTAGACACTCATACTAATGAATTACTAACATGCTTGTGAGAATTACAGGGAATACATCCTGGTGTATGCTGCCTCCAGACTTGCACTTTTATTGCCTCAGTAACTTTCACAAGAGGTAAAATTCCAATCTGTTGGAGCTAGTCTTACTGTTTGTTATGCATTTGTCTGAAGCTGTTTGCTTTTTTATTTCTATTTGTGAATTATCTGACAAAGAATATGATATTTTTATTCACTTCTTGTTTTTCCTACTTGTTTGAACAGTGTAAGTGAAGAAATCTCAGGACATGGATTGTTTGTGAACTCTTTGCTTTGTCTGTATCACCATTTATTATTTGAGCACTCTAATTGGTTGCATAAGTCAAAAAGAGTCATTGCTGTTTCCTGGTTGAAGTTTTATTCCCCCCAACAGAAGTATGTTGAATAAAAAATATTCTTTTTATTATATGAATACTCTCATCTGCATGAAAATGCTGGTATGTTATTTGTTCAGAGAATGACCTTTTCCTGAAACAATTGCCTAAACAACATCTGCCTTATCTGAACATTCTCTGTTAGTGAATAAAAAGGTGCACAGACATGGCTGAAGTTCACAGCTGTTAAAACAAATGTTTGTGAATACTCATTCACCCGTCAGACTCAACAAAGATAAATCAAAGTTCCAAATGACCCCTCAGTAATTTCTTGGGTATAAAATTCACCTCTGGGATAACACAGGTGGGAACCATTCAAATTGCATTTAACAGATTTGTACAGATTTTCCTAAAGGGTTGCTATCTTTCATTTTTTTGGAGGGGCAACCTGCAGCAGCTTAGTTTAAATAAACAAAACAGCAAGAAAATACATTAAATTAATATCAAGATGAAGGGGGAAAATCTGTACTGAATTAGAAAAGCAGGTGCAACTCCTTCAGGGGCTCTCTTTCAATACTGAATAAAACAAGAGAAACTCATGATCTCTTTCATCGTGCTGAAGTTCTCTGCGACCAACTGAAGTCGAGAAGGCAAATATCAGTTTAGCATGTAAGTAGATTTTGATGTTTTCTCTACAGAAGGACCTTAAATGAATATCTCCAAAATTGCATTATTCCCAATGGTGAATGGAAGGGGAGACCTAATATATAGCCATCCAAGAGCTCTAAACACCATAGAAGCCCGTTTAACTCCTTTTATTTCAGTAGGCGGAGGCTCTGCAAATAGACTTGCAGAATGATAATGGTTATTGTTTCTGTTGTTGTTATAATGGTATGTAAAGGCACACCATTGTTATGTGAAACACAAAATGAACATCTACATGCCATGTAGAAACAGACTTGGTGTTCTGTTAAATACACTAATGTTGAATGTGAGCAAACTAAGTGGAGAACTGTAGTAAGGAAGGGAATGGCCTGTCTTCTAGAAGTTTGTCTTGAATAGAATCTTGATTATGACTCTGAACAAGCAGCTTTTTCTGCTGCCGGCTCTATACATTTGATGCCTTATTAATCAGAGACATGTACCGCAAGTCTGAAGGCCCCAAGGGAATATAGACAGTGCAGGGGGCTCCAACATCCAGGCACAGCTAATAACTATGCACCATAGCTTTAACTGCCCTATCAGAGCAAAGGTATGGATGAGCCAGACGAAAGGGGTCAAAGCTGGGGATGGATCTGTATCTGGGCAACTATGCAAAATCAAAGTCCCATAAGGGCCATTAAAACATGGGGGGAAGTTACAGGAGCCAATTTATAATTAAACTATAATGACCACCTTCCAGTTCAAGTTAAGGAAGATATTTGGAGAATCTGCCTTTATTTCAGCGCCACCAATTCTGGAAAATTGATAGAATTCTGGCTGAACACAAATTGTGATTACTTAAAGTTACAGAGAACTTCACACTGCTGTAGTAAGAAAACATTGAAAATGAGCAATGGAATGAGCTTAAAGAATTATCAACAGGACTGTAAACAGAGAGATGGTTTTGGCAGCCTTTAGGTGGTTGTTTTTAAACCATTCAGGAAGCTGCCTGTTCATCTGAACATTAGGAAAACAAATTAAAAAAATGTAGTGCTTATGTAAGGCTGAAGTTCTCTAACCATAGATGAGAAGGTTGACAGTGTAAACTTTGTCAAAGCTGCCTTGCCAAAGAGCCTTAAACCTGCTCTAGAAAGACCACCGTTAGGCATGAAAGAGTAGTTTAGTTTGCCATACTATTGAGCCTGTGACCTTCCTTTGGAATTGAAGTCATTGGTGATACCACCAACCCATCTCACTCATGGCAGTGAACAGCTATTAGACTTTCAGAAACTACTGCCCTTGAGTAAGTCAAATGGGCAATATTGCTGTGAAAGAGTATTACTAGTGGCACACAGAGTCTGGAACATTCAGTCTTGGTCTCATTGTTGGCAGCAAAGTCTACTATCTCAGTCCTATGGCATAGTCTGGTCCTTACACTAAATCAAGTAGCTTAATTTGTTGCCCAGTGAAATGGCAAATCTCCCCTATATTACAAGAAGAAATACTAAAAAGTCAAAAGTATCTAGACTCCATTCATATAATACACTGAAAAGGTATCGGTTACTAGGCAACCTGGAACTCTTTCTTCTTTTATGCCATATCTACTCCTGGTCTATAGCTGCTTAATTTGATCCTATTTGAAGTGACAATTTAGGGCCTTATTGCTTGGATACTTATTCACATGAAATGTAAAAAGCATCACACTATTAACAAGCTACATTTTGTTTTGTGCCTTGGGAAACTGGAATAAAGAGAGTGGGTTTATGTCTCTTGAAAGCCATGCGGAAAACTAAATCTGCTGCTATAATATCATAACTCCAAATATCTCCCCAATGTCTTACCCCTCATCCTTACACAGGACTTTCGGCCTGTCATCAGTGTTTAATTATGGTATCTGTAATTTCCTGGATTTTTAAAACAATATCCAACCTTCATGCCTCCCTTGTCACATGTTTTCCTCCCCATTATTATAGTATCCAGAATGCCCTTTACACATAAAGAAGGCAGAGAAGAAGTGTGAGTTCATATATTTCTTTAAAATGACTGAGGTAGAGTCAGGTGGTATGAGATAATAATAGAAAACAAAACCAAAGAACATTAACAGTGTCTAAATAGAGAAAACTGAGTCCATCATAGGAGATATTTGCTTTTTAATCACACACACACACACACACACACACACGTCTTATCCATAACTTGCCCTGTTTAATTAAATGAAGTGAATAGAGCTACACCTTAACCCACCTGAGGACCTGGCCCATCATTTTTTTATTCTAATTTTTACACCCTGTTTTATAAACAATGTTGAAGTTTTGTGTAGATTTTTACAACCTGCTCTTTCAAATGCTTCCCTCCCACAGTCTCTTCCCTATCTTAGTATGGACTTTGGCAAAGTCTAGGAAATATTAACCCAGTGATCGCAGTTAGAGTAAGGAATCCATGCAGAGTCATTCTTGGCATGTTAATGGGACACTTGCATTAAAAAGTTTTCACATGCAACTTGCCCACAAAAATTTTTATATTCCCATGTTGAAAAAAAAAAGATTAAAAATGTACACTATTCAGTTAGTCCCTGGTCTAGCAAATCATTTAAACGCTGATGCTTATGCTCATACTAATCTCATATGCTTAAAAATAAACATGCTGAAGTGCTTGGTTGGATTGAGACTTTAAGGACTATATTTAACAAAAGCTCTGACCAGCTCTGCATCTGCGGTTCACCATTCCAGAACAACAGGGGCTGCAGAAAGCGGTGCAGGCCAAGGGATGTGCTGGCCACTGCTTCCAGCAGCCCCCATTGTCCTGGAATGTTGAACTGCGGCCAGTGGGAGCTGCGATCGTCCAAACCTGCAAACACTGCAGGTAAACAAACCACCCAATCCGCCAGAGGATTTCCCTAACAGGCTGCATGTTAAGGTTGCTGATCCCTGGGAGAGGGCATAAATCTGAATAGCAGGGATGGTGCAGTGTAGTACTACAGGGTATTGATACAGGTGTTTAGGGGAATTCATTCAGTTCTTGCCCACACTCTGTTTATTTGAAGTCAGTGTTATTCTTTCTATAGTGCCACAAGAACTCAATGTATTGCCATTGTTTTATTTTAAAATATTATATTACCTTTATATTCACATTGTTATCATCTGAGAGTGGGTACAGTGCTCAGGCTCACGTGTTAGGTTATTATCTATACACTAGTTCTGTGTATGCATATCAAAACCCAGAGAGCTAAGGCACATGGGAGTACAATGTGATGTAAAGAGTGATAATTCAGCTAATGTACTGTAATGATTAGTTTTAAAAAGCTGTTGTCACCACTGAATTTGGCACCAGGTTACTCTTAAGCCATTTATGCACTAGAATAATTAGAAATCAGGAAAAAGAAACCATTTTTTAGCAACTTGTGATTCCCTGTT
Source organism: Dermatemys mawii (assembly GCA_007922305.1). Classification (NCBI taxonomy): domain Eukaryota; kingdom Metazoa; phylum Chordata; order Testudines; family Dermatemydidae; genus Dermatemys; species Dermatemys mawii. The sequence continues at coordinate 13,406,794 of ML677372.1, read as the reverse complement.
GTAATTTCTGATCTGTTGATAAACCTGCAAGGCAACTGCTATTTCTGGCTTTGTTTAGTGTTGAGTTGCTAATTGTTTCTGCTTTACCAAGACTCACAAGGAGCCATGCCAGCTAATGTGTAATTAATGAGAAGAGAGAGCCATAAAGCAGTCTTAGGAGAAACACCATTTTGGGTGATATTTTATTTGTAGCTTAATATATTTATATTTAATTATTAAAACATAAAGTTCTGTGCACTGATCTCCTTAAAAGCCCACACTCAGTTCAGACTGTGGTTACAGAAACACACAACTAACCACAAAAAAAAAAAAAAAAAAAAAACCCCTTCCACAACCACACCAGATTTACAGATTATCCTAGTTCAGGCATTTATGTGCTGGAAAAGCCATTGGCATACTTTCATAATGAGAAAAGTGTGTGGATCTGAAAATACGATGATGACATAGTATGAGCTGTAAAAAATGTTTCCATTTACATATTACATATTTGTAATATTAATATTACATATTACGCATTTCCATTTACATATTACATATTACTAAGCATTAGCATTTTAAGTTTTCATATTTGTAGGATTAAAATAAACATTAGGAGAGCATTTCAGGACCTGATTATCATGATCTCTCTCTCTCTCTCTCTAACATACATTCACCCACACTGACAAAAAAAGTAAAGAAAAACAGGAAGAGTCATCAACATAACTGCTAAAATGGATATCATAATTTTCCAGTCACTAATCCTTAAGAATATGAAGGTATAACTGTGGCCTTCTCAGCATTTGTTACAGAAAGCTGCTTCTTTTGCCCCTGAATCCAGTACAGGTAATCTACAACATCATGTCAGGAATAAGGGCTGGAGTTTCAAATCTGTAGTCACGGTAATGATGGGGCTCTCTTTAACATCAGAAATACTAAAAAAACCATGTTTTGTACTTTTAAAAGCTTGAGATCCCTGTAGGCTATAATAAAATTCCTTTTTGCACTGTAAATCTTTTCTCTTTAGGATTGGAAAAAGTAACAAAGGTACATACAATTGAAGTGAAAATGAGTAAAATTTCACTCTAACTATTGACAGATCTGCTTTCCTTTTGGACTCTGCAGGAGCTTGTTTGTGGCCCATGCTCAAGATAATGAAAACCAATCAAGTGATTAGACTTTCTGTCCAAAGAGGAGTCTGGTCGGTGCATATTTTTAATATGATTTTAGAACAGAGATGCAGTTATTTCAAAAGACTGTTAAACCATCCTCTGCTGTGGAAAGTCATGCGATACCTCTGCCATTGGTGGGTTGACCTACAAGTAATTTAACAAAGAAAATGGACATGTGTGAATCAGTAGCAGAGGCAGCTTTCGAGCAGTTGGAGAGCGGGGAAGAGTGATGGGTCATTCATTGGTGGTGGCACTTTCATTATAGCTATTGGCTTGAAAAGGTGCCACACATAGACCTATTAGCTCCATCACTTGTTTGAATTAAATGCTGAGTTGAGCTAAATGCTTTTGTACTTAGACACATGCTATTTTCACTTCAATCTCCACTAATTATCATGAAAGACAAATTTCTTTTCTAATTAATTGGTTTCTCTGATGAATGGCATGTGAAGTATATCCTAAAATAGACCCCATTAGTGAAACAGTAGATGCTTTCTTGTGAAAGTGTAAGCCCAATATCTTTATGGGGGTGGGAAACTGACAAAAAAATCTCTGGGCAATAGTGGAGAGGGATGGGATGCAAGTAAGGGTATGTCATGCTGGTGAACTTGTAGGATTTTGTGGAGATCAAGATGCCTTCTTTATTACTGTGGCTTCTCCAAATTGGCTCACCAGCAAGTTACATTCTAGTTAGCAAAAGGCCCATTTTAGCTTGCTTGTAAAATCTCACCACCTCACTGTTGTTTACCTACATCTGAAAACAAAGCAAAATGGAGGCTTCTTCTTTATTTTCAATGTGTATGTAAATTTAATGCTCAGAAAACATACAGACTAATAGTAATGATTATTGCCAAGCACAAGCATGTGATATATACTAGTTGTGCCTTGCTTCCATGCCAGTATTATATATCTTAATAATACCTTCTGGCATTTCTGTTAATCTATACAACAACCTCTTGAGCAGATATTGCTAACCATGTCAAAGTGTAATGCCTTCACCCAATTTCCACTGGTAACACGTGCAAACTGATTTTAAGTCAGCTCTCCAGAACAGTAAATGCAAATCCAATGTGCAACTTTAAAAGAAGTGCATGCCATACTGTAAAAGAAAAGACATGCATATTTACCTTTCAAGTGAGGTTACATTTTTCAACTGTGTCCACGGAATGAAACACATTTTGCTCTCATTTATGTTGCTACTCCATTAAAGTCAACCAAGTGGGGACAGTCTAACTGAAAGCAAAATATAGCACTTATGTATAAATGTGATAATTATCTTATGTGATAATTTTATTATTAGATAAATTTCTGCATTACTGCTCTGTACTTCAATGGCTTGTTTATTTGTATATTTAACCTTGTTCAGGTGATTAATACCAACCCACTCTACTTCCAGTCATATCCATATTCAATATTTAGAAATAACCATGCGAGACCAGAGTAATTTCAGTTTAGATCCCGGTTTGTTGTGTATTTATTTTTCTGCATTCAGCTCAAGACATGAGTTTTCATATTCTGGTGTTTATTTCAGTACAAAATATGCAGGCCAGCATGTTTAGAGTTGGATATCTGTTATATACGTAAATCAGTAGATAGGCAACTAAATAAATGGTCTGATTTTCAAAAGTGCCTGGCACCTCTTAAATCACATTGGCCACAGTGGAAACTGAGGATCTTCAGCAATCCTGAAAATTAGGTAACTATTTAAGTGATAAGCATTTAGCTATAGGCACTCAAGATTGAAAATCTTGGCCATATGCATATACTAAGATCAGTTAATATTATTTATTTTAAAAATTCTCTATATTGATATGGGCTACTAGCATTCTTGTATACAGTGGATTTAAATATATTTAAGTAAATCTACATTGCATTGTGTCTTATGTGGCATTATGGGAAATAGGCATTATCTTTAAGCCCCCGATCCAAAAATACTTTTCTCAAAACTCATACTTTTCATATTTTGTATAGGAAATAAAGATGAGTTGAGTCTATCATATCTCTCTTGGAAGTAGCAACTTTGTGAGCTGGGATCTCTCATGTAGACATTACAGTACACCTATTTGGAGTACTTGAACATATGTAAAAGTTTTCTTCCTGGAAACCATGAATACTGACAAGTAGAATCTCTTGTTATTTTAACTGGCCTACCACACATTCCTTTGGCAAATGAGTCAAAGTAGAAAAAGGAAGAAAGAGACACACATTTTATAAATGTAGTAAGACTCCTGGTGGTGTGTTCTGTTGTAAGAAAGGTACTAACTGAGTTGCGAGAAACATTTGGCGTTCAGGCTCATATTTGCATAACACAGGTTGCTGTGCATTATCCAGTGACAATATGTCTGATGTTTTATGAATTGTTTTCATATTTAACTAAGTGTGGCTGGACTGCTAGCATATTACTTTTGTATTTTAACTCTGAGTTTGAAGCCACTATTGCCCCTTAAGAAGAAGAAAATTATGCTAGGATTTAACAGGAAATAAGAATACAAAATCAAACTGTTGAGAGCTATTCATTCAGGTCCTATAGAATGCATTTTAGAACCAAATTACTTTATGGGTTGAAAGACCAGATTACACCAGCTTGATTTTGTATTGTTGTTATAGTCGTTCAGGTTCTGCCTCTCCAAGTTATACTGAACTGAGCTCATGCAGAAAGGGAAAAGAAGCAAAATGTATGTGGCAGTAATAGAAACACCTGTGTAAACCTGGAAGCAGGGAAAACCCAAGCTCAAGTCTATGAATGTATACTTAATAGACGTGGGCCTGACTACACAATATAGCTAGGCTTCTCTAGAGCTCAGACATCCATCAATGTTTTGCTGTTATTTTGATTATAGATCACACATGCTATGCCACATGTTCTTTGTCCCTTTTGTCAATTACAGAGAATGTATAAGAATCTTTATCAGTTACACCATTTTGTCCATCTCAAGACATTGCTAAAACAACATTTGTCTTTATATACTAAGTGTGTGAACAGAAAAGAGACAAAGAAAATGAATTATTGATTGTGGACCTCTTTTCAAGGTATCTGCGTATGTAATTCATAAGCTAAAGATATCTGTTCAACAATCCATTTTTATCAGTTACAAAAGATATCTGTAATCAAGTCATCATGACATAAATAATAAAATAATCTACTTAAACATGCACTTCGTTTACAGATTAAGCACAGAAAATACCATATCAGTTACAAGTAGTTTCTTTCTGGATATCTGGACACATTTCCCTAAGGGTCAAGTGCTCGAGTAAAATGACACATAATCCGTTATTTACTAACACGCTAAAGTCCAGCTAAAATTCAGCTTATTGATAACACAATAGAGTCACGTAAAGTTCAGGGTAAAATGAGAGTGGATCGTAAAGTTCAGGCCTATTAGGACAAAGACATTCATTTGTCTAAAACAAAACACTTTAATGTTAGCATTTAGTCAGCACCTTTGGCTAGCACAGAAAAGATTTGGGGATGTTTAGCTAAGAAATAAAGAGAGTTTAAAATAAAAAAGAGTAATATTGATTAATATTTACTCAGAATATGTACTGTCCAATGATATAACATTTTTGCTGTCACCTTCAACTGCTCAATGGAACATTAAAGCAATTGCCAACAGTTCGCACCCAGTGGAATTTCTCCCCTGTGTTTAGAATAGTGTGTCTGTGGTTGACTGGGTAACAATGAGTGGGAAATGTTGATGTTTTAGTAGCTTCTACTGATCTTTTAATTTTCTCTTTTTTTACTGCCCAGCAATATCACTGTACAACTATTAAAATATAATTGTCCATTATTTGAAAGGAAAAGTATTTTTTTATAAAAGTAATGTGCCCAGGGTATTGGTTTAGCAGCAAATTGTATTCAGTTAATCCCAAATATCAGTATATCATTAATAAAACTCCACCCATTAAACAGGCATCTCTTTTACTCTCATTTACTAGAAAAACTTTGTAATCCCGTTGCTGTGATCTCTTGGTATGTTTGATGTACTTGAGAGTGGCATTCAAATGTCCAAATTTAAAGTACAGCACTGTACTTCTAAAATAATCGTATTAGAGTTGGAGTTCTGCAACTATCTCAGCAAACCGAATAAACACAGTGGCATTATGAATCTGCTGCTGCCACATATGTTTATTTGGTTTTTCTACACTCAAAAATGCTACTAAATTACACCATCAATCAAGTTACCCAGAACTTAACTGTAAATCTCACAGACTGCTTTAGTTTTGTTCCATAACAGACTCTTTCTGTGTAATTCAAAGCATGCTTAAAATGAATCTTTTAAAATCATGTCAATCATTGTTTTGAAGTGTTGCATCTTATAACACAAATTAGGTTTTCTTTGGGACAATGGAGGCATTTGTTTTCTCTTTTCTCTGTAGAAATAGATTTCCCAATTTGACTCTAGATTGTTTTTTGGCTCATTCTGCCTTTTGAAGTAGAGATAAAGTGTTGAGAACTACAGCTGAAAGCTGATGAACTGATGACAGTGGTTTAGCATTGTGTAATAGCACAAACCATACACTTGAAAAATATTGGCATGTAAAATAAGTGCGGCCTCATTCTCTTGCCCACTGCAGTCATACAAAAGATGATTGACCACAGAACAGAACCATATTTGTTACCCTCTAAGAAAAATGAAGACAAGGTGATTAAATTATTCCCCCTCCACCCCCCAAAAAAATCTCCTAGTGATATTTCAGTGTGGAAATACCAAGAGATCTTCCCATAAATGACTCAGTGAAGTTACAAAGCTATGGAATACATTTAAAAATACCAGAATGATTCAATAGAGCATTTCAACAATAGCCATTAATAAAACTGGGGGTGGGGAAATCACTCATGGTGGAAAGATATAGCTTAAAGAAAAAAACAGTGCTGAATATCAAAGCAGTGATCAAAAAGTACAGAAACAGTTAGGATTGAGTTAAAAATTAGGGTTAATGAGGAAAGAGAAATGCACAGAAACCTATTTGCCCAATTGAAAGTGACTTGATTCACTTCATGCTGGTTTGATTTTTGGTTTGATTTTTGTTTAAATCGTGCAGTGTTCCAGATAGTAAATGTGAAGAATAAGTGCCTTTGAAACATACATAAATAGGGTACACAAATAAAACTAACAACTGAAACTAGAAGAAGGTACCTTTTCTCAACCCAGCTAACCAGCTCACAGGGGCTCTGAGTGTTGGGCAATGAAGAAGAAGGATGAGCAAAAGAGCATTTTTACAGAAATGCAAATGTTGAGAAGGATGAGTGGAGTAAGAAATACAAGATCTGAGGAGGAATGTGCATGTTAGAGGCATGCTCAACATTACACCCATAAACAAACAAACAAAAAGGAGTGAAGATTCAGATGATTTGGTCTTACAGCGTGCAGTCCTGCCAAGTGGGTTACACAGTCCAACAGATCAAAACTGAAGGAAAAAGACAGAAAAGCTGACCCTGCAAGAAGTGGTGGGATGTCATAAAGGAAGACATGTTAGAGAGCATGTGGTGTAAGAGTGGGTTACACAGTTAGCATGTGGTGTAAGAGAGAGTATGGCATTGAGCAGAACATTTTGGAGGGAGATGACTTGTAAGGCACACCCTACATGATGGGACTTAAAAAGATGATAGCCAATCCAACAGCACTGTAGTTGGACATTTTTGGGCGGGGTAAGAAAGAAATTCGGTATTTGACAATGTTTAGCAGGGAAACAGAAAAGTTTTAATGATTTTTCGACAGATAAGGGAACATTAATCTGTTATAGTCCTCCTGGAATAAAGCACATAACTGAAAATGAAAGCCTGTTTCTGCCTGAAAGAAATAAAACCCATAGAGTTTGGTATCTTTTATTACAGGAAAATCTGGTAGTGTTGTCTATAGCTAAAGTTGCCCAACATTGTCCATTATAAGACACTGTTTTCAGTTATTTATAACTTTGCCAAACATTAACTGTTCTGATGGTAATATCCCGTGCTGATTTTCTGTCTCAGGCCCACTTCTAGAAAGTTTCAGCAAAAATAGTTCAAGAATGAGATTAGAGAAAAATATTGTTTTGCCCAGATTCAAAAAGAAAATTCTTACAACTGTTTCCCTGAGCAACTTCAGCATATCCATGTTTGGAGCCAAGACTTGAAAATGTGCCTTTTTTCACTGCCATAAAAAAACTGTCCAAATAAGACCAAGATATGAGCAGCTGAAAAATCTCAGTTCACACATGCTAGATTTTAGTAGCTTAAATTCAGTACAGATTCTATCTGAGCAAGATTTTCCCAGCAATTGCTGTTCCCAGATGCTCAGGGCTGCTCTTGTGTTAGGACCTAGAACTGACAATGGGAAAGAGAGGAAGCAAGCAGGGATCTTCTGGGTAAAATGGTATATGTAATACATTTTTGAGTAGTGTATGTGTGTATATAATAGTAGTTTGCTTTCTATAATTGCTAGTTCTGTTTCAGTTAATCAAAAAGGTATTTTCAATATTAAAGTAATTTTACTATTTAAAGTACAGTTAAAGTAGCAATTATTTAAATATACTAAATAATATATGTAAAAATATACATTACGTATAATGCACAATTTTATTACATTACATATAATAACACATATCACGTATGCATGTTGAATTAAACCTTTCACCTGCATTATGGGTCACACATTTTGTTGGTTTCACAGGTTTTAATTTCTCTCATCCAGAAGACTGTATGCATGCTATGGATGAAAGGGTAGTCTAAATGGCCTATGCAGTTTTTATCTTCTCTGCTGAGGTTAGCAGTAAGTTGGTGAGTTGAGGTGAGGTTTATGGTATAGATACATACCTACCTGAAATGAAATAAAACTCTCTTGTTTATTTCACATACCACTGCCAAACTTTCTCCATCTGTAAACTAGAGGAACAGTGTGCACATAGATATCCACTGACTCACGCTTACACTTGTTCTCAGAGTTTTAACTTTAATTCATTGCTATTTGGAAAGAGTTTTGAGATCCCTGGAAAGAAGATGCTGTAGAACTGTAAAGGAACACTATTAACAAAGTATTTCTGTGCTTTAATACCTTTATTTAATGATGAATGATTTTGGAGGAATTCTTTTCACTGGTGCATATCCTTTAATCAAGACACACACTTTTAATGTTGATCTCTGCATGTTCACAACAATATACATATGTTCGAGATTTGATCTAGCTATAAATTGTATTTCACTTCAATCTTACAAAGCTGAAAGGGCAAATCCAAAGACATAATTTATTACTTGCAAGTGTCTGCATACATACAGTGGCATTTAAATATTGTTATACTTTCTGGATCTTGCTTGCCAGTTGTTCCTATCTTATTGGATTTGAGATATTTTGCATCAGCAGATGTCTATAAAGTTACAAATGCTCCACTTTTCTAGATAATTATTTAAATCAAAGTTTATATCAGTGAGCAAAGACTAAGAGATTTATGTCCATATAGATATTCTTAATACGTTTCTGGGTATGTGTGTGTAATTTCAGCTTTATTACTTCATCAAGTAAATCGAGCTGAACATTGGCCACTACCATAATTTGAATGTTAAATAAAGTGTTTGCAAATTACTGGGGATTTCAAAGTGTAATAAAAACACCTACAAAGACCTGATTCCTGCCCTGAAGAATTTACAATACCCGAAATATAATAGTAGAAATAAACAGATAGCTAGATCAGCCATGCACCAGATCCCAACTGAGAATTAGGACCTGCAAATCTAAGTTTTTAAAAAAAACATGCGAACAAACTGCACATAGCACTTTACACAGGCAATTGTAATCACTATAGAACTGGGCTCCATCCAGTCTTTTTTTTTTTTTTTTTTTTTTTAATAAATCCTCAATGAGGTAGTATGGTTCATCCTGCATATTGAATGAAGCAAGAGTCCTGTTGGGGGGAAAAAAGTATATGATCAAATAATTTAAAACTGTATCATCATGCATACATGCAAGAGGGGCAAAAAATATTACATGGGCAACTGTTAATCTGGAATTTGCTAATTTATGAGTTCTCAACTCTCGACCTAAATACATCCTTTTAATGTTGTTTTTTTAAAATGTCATCATTTATAGTGTGAAAGTATATTAGCTTACATATAGAAAGACATATAGTTACACAGAGGAGAGTCAGTAAGATGCCACTTATAACAATTAGCATAGGACAGTATCTTTGATGCTCTAACTATTTTCCATTCTAAGAACAGGGGAATACTCAGGTATCTCAGATTAAAGCATGATAACTGTTGGTAGATGCTGAGGTTTCATTGGCACACTCTCTATGCATGGAAATTTCTTTTGTTATCCCTACCCGCTTCATCATTCTAACTCCCCATAACACTGAAGAGACAGCAATAGTAAATCACTTACAAGGAAAGTGGTGAGCTCTCCATCTCTAAAGTCTTGAAAGCAAGATTAGATGCCTTTCTGGATGACATACTTAAGTCAAACATCAGAGGGGTAGCCGTGTTAGTCTGGGATTGCAGAAGTAACAAAGAGTTCTGTGGCACCTTAAAGACTAACTAAAGTATTAGAGCATAAGCTTTCATGGGCTAATACCCACTTGCATCCGATGAAGTGGGTATTAGCCCACGAAAGCTTATGCTCTAATACTTTAGTTAGTTTTTAAGGTGCCACAGGACTCTTTGTTACTTCTTTAGTCAAACACAAATTATTGAGCTCATTTCAGAGGTAACTGGGTGAAATTCTATAGCCTGTACTATACAGCAGGTATCCACTGGTCCCTCTGACCTTAAAATCAATGAATCGATGGAAATTCCCTTTCCTCCCCCACAGAATTTCAGAAACACATAGCTATTCTTGGGATATTATTTTATCCAGATCAGTTATGCTGTGTTTGTCAAGTGTAGAAAAGCATTATTTTGTTAAAATATAATGGGATAAATATGTGTTAAAGACAACCTCATGATCTATGATTTCATTGTTTGTATTCTATCTTTTCAATGTGAGCAAACAGAAATATATACTCACAAACATTTCTTTTCATTTGAGCTCACTTGATGTTGGTGCATTTGATTGATATTGGTGCTTAGGCAGGCTGAAAAATGACAAATGAGATATTTAGGCTGATATTGGAAGATAACCAGTCAAAGCAAAGCTTCAGTTGCAGAGAAAATAATTATCTCATTGGTGGGAGGGGGAAAAAACTGAAAGCTTTGGCAAGGGATGACAATTTATGGACCAAGATTTGAGTTTATCTAAATCTCCGTCTTTTTATTGGTATAAATGCAATAGACTCTCTACTGCTCTTTGAAATCCCAAAAATACAATGGTACAAAGCCAAAGTGTGTGTCACATCATAATACTGCTAATTACTGTGTAAACCTCTGTCAATAAAATTGTTTAATCCATTAATTGTTACTCACCCATATTTGGCCCGATTTTTTCAAGGTACTACATGCATTCTATGAAATGCTGAGCACCTCCACTCCAGAGATGTTGTTGAAGGTGGTCCTCATTTTTCCTGTGTTGGATTGAATAGATTTCTCTGACATTACAGTGAATCTGGAAGTGGGTTTAGAATAATAATATAAAATGGCTAAGTTACATTCAAGATTCTTAAATGATTGTTGAAAATACCTTAATTTAAAATTGTTTCCTTACTTCTCTTGATCTGAGCACTTTCGGGAAGTAGCCAGTGAAGAAAATGAGCATTGTGAGAAGAGTATTTGTTTGTTGTCATAAGGAAGGTTTTCACCAACAGCACAGACTGTTTCAAGAATGTAATGTACAAGGATGCAACCAAACACATTGCCGTCACCAAACCATTGTGTTTGGCAACTCATGAACCCATTATATCAAAGTTTAAGGAAAGAATTAATACCGTATATATTGTTCAGAAGCCGGGTTTTTTTAGCAAAAAAGGGAAGGGTCGGCTTATGAACGGGTATAGAGAGGGAGAGGTGGGACACAGCCCCTCCCCGCAACAGAGCGGGGAAGGAGACGCAGCATAGCCAACAGAGCCAAAAGGAAAGAGGTGGGGCCAGAGTCTATCCGCTTCTGGCCACGCTGATCTCCCCCCAGCCTCTGAAACAGTTGCAGCTCTGGGGGTGGCAGGCTGTGGCCGCGCCACCCGCCCCCACCCCCACCGGAGCACGCTGTGGCTGTGCCACCTGGCCCGCCGGAGCAGGTTGCAGCTGTGCCGCCCAGCCTGCCGGAGCAGATCCAGCCAGGCCAGAGACATCCTCCCCTGGTCTACTCCAGCTAAGTTGGGAAGGAATGTGACGGAGAGAGTATAGGGGTCCTGGGCTAGGGTTGGGGTCATGTGCGGGGTGGTCACAGGAGTTACCTCCCCAGATTCTCCCCCTTCCAAAAAAAAAATCCTCCACCAATTGCTGTCCTGGTCCATCAGGGAACAGCTGGCGGGCCGAGACACTTTGTTTACTCGGGTTTACCTCCATGTCTGCGGACACTTGAGGTAAAGAAACCATCTTGGCCCTCCAGCGGCTTATCCTGATGGGCCAGGAGCCAAAGTTTGCCGACCCCTGAATTATAGGGTTGACTTATGAATGGGTCATAAAAAAAATCCATTTTTACTTGTCCATCTTTAGGGGTGGGGACGGGTTCAGCTTATAAACAAACCGGCTTATGATCAAGTAAATATGATAGTTCTCTGAATTTAGATTGATTAGAAACACTGGGAGCAGATGCTCAGGGATAAATTATCATATACACAAACTGAGGACCTCCCCCAGCTATTTAGGCTTGTGTGACTAGAAAATGTGTGGCAGTTCAGTTGTATTCTTTTGTGAAGATGCCTGCAGTGATCCTCCGAAGATGTGGGTATAGGTGGAGACAAGCATTTCTGACAATAATTAGTTTTGTAAATATAAATGGTTATATATGTGGTCTAACTTTTTTTTGAAGGACAGGTATTCATGATTTTGTTTAAGTGTTAGCGTTTAATTAGCTTCAATAGTACAATAGCTCCTGATTTTCATAGGTGCTAAGCGCTCATAATTGTATTTGACATCACAGGGACCAGCAAATATTAAATATCCCAGAAACTCAGGCCTTGTGTCTTTTGTGTATGGTACATTTTAACTCTTATCAGGAGGATGTACAAAAGCTCACATGCACTTGCATGTTGTGTTCCTTTCTGTGCATGGCTTTTATGATACACCTTTCTACCTTTTTGTGTTAAATTCACGTTGCTCAAAGAACACAATTATCAAATAATAGCAGTGAATAACTGCAACAATTAATAAGCATGATTATAAAAATGATTTTTAAACTTTTGGGATATTAAGAGATACAGAAAAAATGTTCAGTGTAGTTGTATGGTATTATACACATGATTTCAAGGGTTTTTAAACAAATTTCTATAAAGACATTTGTTTCATATACATGCTTATTTTTATGTTGCATATGTGGATGGGGTGTAATATATGAAAAGACCATATTTATATACGTAGCATATGTTTATAAGCTTTGTATTGAATCATACAGAGTTCAAATATAAGCAATGGAGATTTTTTTTTGTTCCACATGGGCGCCACTTGATAAACACTATAGATTCAAATGTCATTGGATTGTGTGTGTGGTAGCTATTGCACAAGTGTTCACAATTTTTACTATCAAAAATTTTACTAGCATAATTCATAACTTATTTATTGACTGGTTGGTTTATTTATTTATTTAGTAAACTCAGATATAAATTGATGGTCCTAACCGATCAGCTTGCTTGATCTCAAGCAGTGAAACTGTAAAGTTCCCAGCAATCATTAAACTTGAATTGGAATTTTATTTTTAGATCTGAAAAAATGAAATTTAGCCCACGAATCTTCCCTGGAGCCACTATTTTCCTAGGTCTGCTTCAGGAGTCTCCTCCCCAGCTATCCCCCGCTTTCTGTTATGGGTCTATTACAGGAATGGGTGGGTGAGGTTCTGTGGCCCACAAAGTGCAGGAGGTCGGACTTAAAGTCTATGAGACTTAAGAAGTAGGAGAATGTGTTGCCATAAAACATAAAAACACAAAACCCTTAATGGAATCTAGTCATTGTGACTGTGTACTGCAAAGACAGAGACTGAAAAACTATGAAAAGTCAATTTACGGTAATTTTGTTTGTTATATTCAGAACTGGAGACACAGCTTAAATTGATCTAATCATTAATCTAAGATGATTACTATTAATAAACAGATGTCTTCTAAGGGGAAGTAGTTGACAGGTAAAGATATCAATGCAAAGGGGTCACCATCTGCTTGTCTTCTCTCATCACTGTGTCAACTAATTAGGGAATAGTAGGCCTTTTCCAGGACAGTTTCAGAATTCCAGGTCAGTGACTGTTTTCCATCTTCCTCCTTTCTTTCAGGCCCTGCTGCAAAAAAGAAGTATGTCAGTTATAATAACCTGGTTATCTAGTCCATTTCTTCAGACAGAGTTGAGGAAGGATGAAGATTTTCATCCATTCAGTCACCCAAACTGCCATAGGCCTCTTCCTGACCTGCAGTGTATCCACCGCTGGAGAAGTTTAAAGGCCAGGTAGTTAATATGGAGACCAATGTAAGAGGACCAAGTGTTCTGATCAGCTGCTATATGAAATATCCTTAATTGTTCTTGGCTTAATAAGTCACTGGCACTGTCCTTGGGCTGTGACCTTGGACCTTTTCTATGTATGGGAAGTATGAAAACTGAGTACCCACCCCCAATACATGAGTACCCAGGTCTTTATGGGTGAACTGCATTTAGTGACAATGACTTTACACGGGCTAATTTTGTCTTTATATGTACTTCCAGACTGCAAGTTTTTGAAATTTCTGTACAGTTTGTGAGGAATTTTGCATATTTCCATCCATGTTGTTTCAAAGATTCACTGTTTGTTTTGAATGCACAATTGCATTGAAGACCTATTTTCTCAGATGTTAGCACATTAAAAACCAATCTCTGAGGATTTAAAAGAACTATGTATATGACTTGTATAATTATTATTGTGTCACTGCAATCCATATATGTTCTTTTTTTAAAATTTAACAATGACAACAACAAAAAGTTATTTAAAGACCAAAAACTGTGCTGGCGAAGTGAGCCCCTGTCTTTCATAAGTATGATGGGCTGCAGAGGAAGCAGGAAGGATATTGCTTGGTTTTAATAGAGGTCTTGATATGTGGAATGCATGCCAGTAATGTATTTTACAGTACATGTTAATAATTTGTTTGATATTTGTATTTGTGTTCTATTTTGTTATTTTAGTTAAGATATATGACTATTTTGCAATAATTTCAATTATTCTTACTCTATTTGGAAGAAGGCATACAGCTTTTACATGTCTTAAGGTTTTTCTTTGTTGATGCCCACCATGACTGACCAGTGTGATGAGGAATTAAAAAAAAAAAAGCATGTATGTTTTATACTGTTTGTAATAAGTAATTTCGTTAATCTTGCTGCTTATGTGCCAATTAGTGAAAACAATCTTTCCTGAAAACTCCTCCCCCTCTTTCCATTCTCTCTCGATCCTGTGATATTGTCCAAGAATGTATCAATAAAAGGTTTTGGTTAACTTTTTTTTTATTTATGGCAATAAATATCTTGAATTGTTTCTTCCCCTCCCCCTTTTAGTTAGTTTATTCATGAGAGTGGAGCTGTAAAAAGACATAAAAATACTACAACCAGATTGGGCCAAATATTTGAAAAGCCAAGGGGCACTCAACTTGAGACAACTTAAGGGGCCTGTGTTTTCAGAATGAGCTGATCCCCTGCCATCTTCAGATCAAGTCTTTTAATCTGTGATAGTGTGGACACTCCAAATTTAAGGCTCCCCAAATCACTAATCACATGTGAAAATGTAGGCCTCAAGGCCTGATTCATATTGGGATACTAAAGTGATTCAGTAATGTTGCTCCATTAATTTCAGTGTAATGAGGCCAATGCAAAACTGGAGTCATCAACATGAGTCGTCAATAGTGAATCAGATCCACACTTTCCAAATGTGGAGCAAGAAGCAAAACTCAGACTCACTTGAAAAGTGGTTGGAGAGAGCAGTGATTGTGGATAGGCTGAAACAAGACCAAAATTCTGCTCTCTTTCAGCCTCAAAGCTCAACAAGGAGTTCCCCATTTCAAGTGGCTACAAAAGCATTCCTTGTACCTGTAGAACACTACCAGCAAGATCAAAACTGAGCTGAAAATCACTTCAATCATTAGTCATTACTAAGCCTATTTTAACTTGCATGCTCCTTAGACATTATTTGCTTCCTGAATACTGGGTTGTTGTTTTTTCCCAGAATCTTCCAACCTGGGCTTATAAAACTTTAACACTGATCACTTCACTGGTGCCTTTTGGGTCTTAACACAGTAGCAGCTCTGAATTCAAGCTGATATTTAGGACTGGTTGGATGGGTTGTAAGTGGCTGGAGGCACTTGATCACATTTTTGGGACTCATGGCAGAAGCTCGTCTGCAGCCTCTCTTGACCACAGCAGCCTTCAGGGGACCATGACAGAAAGGTTGGGGGGCGGGGAAGGGGCAGGTGGGCAAAAGACCTGCACAGGTGATAAATATGTACCTTGTTTCTCTTCAACCAAGTGAGCAGCTAATACTGCAGGTAATACCCTAACTGGGATCAATGGGGGTTTTGACAGAGTTGGGACAACAGAACTGAGCCCAGTAACCGAAGAATGAAGAAATGCTTCCTTGCCTCCATTATTTGGAAGGACTTAATAGAATCTGGTTTTGTAGCTCAGAACTTCACAAAATACAGTTACTATTGATATTTCAGATCCATGACTACAGCTTTAATTCTTTAGATCTGAGCCACACAAGACATCAATACCCTTCCATATCCCCATCCTAGAAGAAGCCATGTATATTCCTGTGCTCTAGAACAAAAATAAGCTAAGGGCTCTGCCAAATAGCTTGAGCTGTCCAACGCCAGCCTGAAATGACTACATCTTCACTGTGTCTTGAAGAATACCAACGTTAATAAACTGTCTCATGAGTGAAGATCATTCTCTTCCCATCCTGAACAAATCAAAGGTCAATTTTCAGGGCATTTGTGGAGTGAGGGAGCAGAGGGAAAAGTTGTTAAAGTGATACAGGCAGGGAGAAGCAATGCATTTAAATGATCATTGCAACACAAGAGAAAATATATGTCACACCTGCATAGTACCTTTGGCACAGCAACAATATTTTGAGCGCAATTTGAATATTAGTTTCTAAAGTATTTAGCATCCCATTTTATCTAGACAACTTGATAAATTGCACTGATGAAGGTAATCAGCATCAAAAGAAAATTTGACAGCTGCAATGTACTTTGCCCACAACAGATAGTTAAGGTATGAAAGCGTCTGTTTGCCAATTCTATTGATGCCTCATGCATATATCATAAGAGGAGTAGTTTGGTACTTTTTCAAATATAGGGATAGATAGATTGAATTATAGCTGAATTAAATGAATAAAATCCCAATTAAGGGCTTTACTGGTAAGAAAGGACGATCTGGGTAGTGACAAACACAGGCTTTTCTTCCTTTATTAATTATTTTTTAAAAAATATTCTCAGTGGTACTTATCTAAACTCTATGCAACATCCATAAACACAAGGCCAGAGCTTCAGCTGGGGGTAAATCCATGTTATTTAGGGTTAGCTCCCATTTATAAAAGCATGAAATCAGCCCACTCAAAATAATTCTTGCCTCAAGCCACACTCCACTTTCCAAATGCCCATTTGTTCCCTTCCACCAGGAAAAACAGCAGCATGTCTTGTGATCTGGAATTTAGTAAACTACGGGAGGCGAGTAAATCTCAGAGCCAATAATAACAAACCATGACGGCTCTGCTGTGTAAGGAAAGAGATTTTTTGGGTCTAGGTGCAGGGCTCAGTGTCCTGGAACCTCACTAGTCTAAGCTGTACCTGAGCCCCAGTGTTCCCTACCCTGTGTTCTCCGTTACCAGTGAACGACCATGCCTCACAGGGAAGGACCCTTCCCTGGTACAAGGGTGGCTTAAATCCCCCCCGCCAAGGTTTTCCTGACCTGCCTTGCTTCCATAGCATAGGCAACCCCTGGGATGGGATACTGCCCCAGCCAGAGTTCAGAAGGACTGGGATGTGGCTGCCCCAGGTCAATCTGTTGGCCAGATATTTGTGAAAGCTAAAAATTGTCTGTGTGGGGCTAATAGATCACCTGGGGTGAGTGGCTTCTGCAAGGATCCTACACCTTCCTCTGGGAGAGCTGGGATTCTGGCTTGAGGCAAACATGGGGCTGTGCTGGGCCCAAGTCCACAAGTCCCAGCACTAGGTGAGTCCAATCCTTGTGGGAGCAGGGTGGGGCTAGAGGGTATCAACATGCTTTGCAGTTTGGCAGGATGTTGGCTTTGTTTTTAATTGTGTCAAAAATACTCTTTTTTGCCCAGTGAGCAAAAGCCCAGCCCCTCAGCTCGGGCAGGCCTCACGGTGTGCTGGCCCTTGGCCCAAGCAGGCAGGAGGATGTTGAGAAATGGGTTTGGCTTCAGAGCAGGATCACTGAGCATCTAAACAAACCTACCTGACAGTGACTGCATGCTGCTTAATTTATCCAAGAGCAGACTGAGGGCCATGTGAACCAGAGCTGCTCCAACGGGAGCTGCTTGCTGAGTGTTGGTTGTGGAGGGGTTAACCCTTTATGCGCAATGGTTGGGAGGTAAAGATACTTATTACTGTTAAGACATCATGGTCTTATTGGAATTAATTAATCACTGGAGCACCTGGGGCTGGTAAGGGTAAATGTGCTAGCATATACACTAAATAAAGGCTGGTGGTCTGTCTCAGAAAGATTTTTTTCTCTAGTTTGGCCACACAGTGCTGGGGTTGACTGTGGTACTTATGTAGCAGCTCAATGTAGTGCCTCCCTTTGGGGTAGGGGGGAGGGAGGGAGGGAGGGCTGGTCTCTGGCCTATGTTAGCCATAGTTTTGGTTCTTGTTTTGGGGTGGAGGTGGGAGATAGGCTAGAGGTGGCCACTGGGCTCACGTAGTGTGAGCTGTATTCGTGAGCCAGACGGGGTCATCCAGTGATTCCTGTGGTGAGCCCTATAACGTATCGATGAACTGAGCATGTTTTGTAGCCAGACAATTTAACTAGCTACATGGCTACTGAGAGTAACACCCACCCAAGCGGCTACTCCTGCTAAGCAGCTGCCCACATTAAAAAAACCACCTCCAAGTGGCCGCACATGTCCAGCAGGCATTTCCACTCCAGCTTTATTGGAAAAACCATCCCCATTGAAAGGGCATGGTTGGCTTGTGCTCTAGTCAGTTAAATGAGTTTTCTGTGGTCTCAGGTGCCTGTACTGCCCCATGCACATTTGGCCCTGACACCCTCCTCCTGTCCTGAACATTCTTTAAGTCTTGTGCTATGAAGGCTGCCCCAACAGTAAGTGCGTCCTCCCCAGAGGGCACAGGCATCCCACACTCCTGAGGAAAAGTCGCCACTTAACATTGTGGGAAGGGGGAGGGAGTTATGGGATTAGCCCAACAAGGCGGCTGCACTATACCTGTGAGATGATTTTGTTTGAGGATGCTGAATGAAAGGCCAACGGTGCACACATGGCACATAACCTTAAGCATGGATGGAACAGCCAAGGACAAGCGCCAAAGATGATTTGTTTGTACAAGGTGGCAGGTCCTTTCCAACAAATATACTGCCTAAGCTCTATATCACTGCCCCATGCCTTGTCCCTAAGAACGTGCCTGGTGAGTATTGCCTCTTTCACCGTAGGGTTTGGTGGACAACAGTACCAAAGTTGGAGAGGGTCTGAAGGAAGGCCAATTGGAAAATAGTGCTATGGATGAGATCTCGAGCTGGCCTGGTTATTGAACATGGCCACACAGCCCAGTGTGTCGCCAAAGTTTAGCAAAAAGCTAATGTGCACCTCTCTGCTATAAGTGCCAGCTTGTTCCTAGATAATCGCAGTATTGGCTTGGCCAAACTCCAAGGAACCCTGGGCGGGGTGGGATGGAGGTAGCCAAACTGATACTGGCATTTCCTTATGGCAGGTGCCCCATTCAGGAAGTCAGTGGTGTAAACACCAGCTCCAAAAAAACATAATAAAGTGGGCACCCCAAGGCCATCTCCTTACAAGCTGGGGCAGCGTGTCTAGCACAATTGCGAAAGGGGTTGCGGGGGTGCCGAATGAGTGCAGATGTGAACCAAGGGTCATGGCACTACACCAAGGGGAATTGGCCCAGCCGGTGACATTCGTGGTAGTGCTAATGGGGAAAGGAGGATCCCTGGGATGTGAGCCAGTGCACTGGGCTGTTCTTCAACAAGGACCTTGGCTGTAATTGACTAAAAACGTTGTGGTCTCATTAAAATCAATTCCATGTGTCCTTTTCATCTTCCTGGTGATGACCATGACAGTGGTTGCAGCATAAGGGAAGGCTGGTGGTCACTCAGGTAAATCTGACCCAAAACAGTTCATCCCCATGAGGTACATACATTCATATCCAGTGTGATTTATATTACGGTAATACTCAAAGCTAGAGAATAGACACACCAAGGGTCTACAAATATATCAGGAAGTACAATACGTTGGCTTCTTACAGGTTTCCTTTTCCAAGGTCAGCACCATCAAATCCTAGAACATCAAGGTTGTCATGGACTTCAGGAGGTCATCTAGTCCAACCCCCACTACATCATCCAAGCCAGGGCTTTGTCAAGCCTGACCTTAAAAATCTCTAAGGAAGGAGACTCCATCACCGCCTGCCATAAGGTGATGGAGTCTGAATGGTAATCCATTCCAGTGCTTCACCGCCCTCCTAGTGAAAAAGTTTTTCCTACTATCCAACCTAAACCTCCCCCACTGCAACTTGAGTCTATTAGGCCTTGTTCTGTCATGGGAGTGGACAAACACTTGAGATTCCGGTAGCCTTTCACCCCATTTGGGCAATTATCCTAGGTGGAAGGGGAACTTAGGCTAAGAAGAATGGGGAGAGTCCCATGCCTGTATACTTGGCTTGTATACTTGGAATGCCTGTGAATTTCCTTTTCACAGCTATCAGTTTATATTTTTGAAAACCACGTGAAGCTTTGTATTGCTTTTATGGTGTGCTATAGCAGCAGCTTTGCACTTCCAAGAAGATTTAGTCAGAGAGATTTAGGAACATAACAAAGACAACTTTACTGCTAAATGCAACAGCTTCTAAAAAAACACAATCAACCTGTGGAACTCTGTGCCAGAAGATATTGTGAAGGCCAAAACATTAACAGGGTTCAAAAATGAATTCGATAAATTCATGGAAGATAAGTCCATCAATGGTTATTAATGAGGATGCATAGGCGTGGGAACTGGCTCCCCACTCCTGGGTCCCAGCTACCGGCTCCGGGATGGGGTGGAGGTGGACAGAAGTAAGGGGGCTGGCTTTCAGCATCCCCACTATTCAAAGTATTCCTGCATGGGCAGTGATGGTGTCCCTAGCCTCTGTTTGCCAGAAGCTGGGAATGGGCAGGAGGGGATGAAGCATTTGATGGGTACCATGAACAGATCATGCCCTCTGGGGCACCTGGCATTGGGTACTGTCAGAAGACAGGATACTGGGCAAGATGTACCTTTCCTCTGACCCCGTAAGACTGTTCTTATGTACTTTACCCCACCTAATGCTAGATGTTTCTTGCAGACCATACCTTCTGTTCAAAAGAACTTGCAAATTATGGGTCCTAATATCATCTGCTGATGTCGAATAACATACGATCGACTCTAATGTCATTCAGTTGGCAGCCAGAACTACGTCTGAAGAACAATGGGGCAGGAGTTGGAGATTAGTTGCAGAAAGCTGGCAAATCAGTGGTGTGGGTGCCTCTTTAGATTGATTTGCTTGAAGATTTGAGTTTACCAATGAGGTCTAATTTGCATCTACTCCCTGCCCACCAGAAATGGTTGCAAGCCCCTTCATGATTCAGTCATTGCTGGCAATACACAGCATTAGTTATTGCAAGGTTTTAATTGTGCATTCAACCATACATAGCACTTGCACCTGGTTTACAGTTCTAAAAAAAGAAAGCCAAAAATGTTGCATTGCTTTACATTTTTGAAGCTTGTGCTAATTCCAAGTCGTCACTGTAATGCAGAGTGCAGTGAACCAAAACACAGGGAACTTTTTCAGGAACAATCATGTTTATGTTTAATAAACACTCTGTAAACTTTCTGTTAAATTAGATTTCAAATGCAGTAAAAAAATTCTTAAATGCCACTTAGCTGAAGGAAAGTCATGAAAACTTTTACCAGAGCTTGTCATAAAAGTTGTGCTTGGCTGAGTGAAATAGCTGTAATCAAGTCTAGCTGCCCTCTTGAAGCATGTCCAAGCTTTTAATAGCAGTTAATACAAGCACTGACAGGACAAAATCATCAGCACCAATGATGATTTATTTCCTTTGAGTGAGTGGGGGAGTCTCTTTCTCTTCTCCTCTCTCTTTGGTTCAGAGATTTTTATAACTATGCAAGAACTAATAAAGTATTTGCAGTTAGGTAAAAATCAGTTGCCACATCCTTTTAAATAATACTGAACACGCTCCCTCCTGTAGGTTTGAAAATTTGCCTCAAATTTTACACTAATTGGTTTTGCATCTCACTTAGGAGAGATTGTGTGGGGCGGGGAGGGAAGAGCAAAGTGCTAGAGAAAGAAAATGGCTAATAAAAGCATATGGGTGTCACTCTCACTCAGGATAACTCCATGTATTCTTTTTAATAGCAGCATACATTATGGACATAAGATCCTGACTCCCATCACACCAGTCTCAAAACTGGGTGACTGGGCAACAAAATGGCAGCTGAACTTCAACACTGAAAAATGTAAAATACTGCAAATTGGAAAATATAATCTAAAATTTACATACAAAATGAGGGGACCTAAAGTAGCTGTTACAACTCAAGACAAACACCTTGGAGTCATTGTGGATAATTTTCTGAAAAACAGCCTCTCAATGAGCGGTGGCAGTCAAAAAAGCTGAAACAGTAGCTTAGGAACCACTAGGAAAGGGAAAACCAATAAAACAGTAAATAGTATAATGCCACTGTATAAATTCATTGTATGCCCACATGTGTGTAGGTCTGGTCACCTCATCTCAAAAAAAAAAGATATATTAGAAATGGCAAAGGTACAGAGAAGGCAACACAAATGATTAAGGGTAAGGAACAGCTTCCATATGAGGAGAAAGTAAAAAGACTGGGACTGTCCATCTGGAAGAAGTGATGACTAAAGGAGGATATGCTATGTCTATAAAATCATGAATGGTGTAGAGACAGCGACTAAGTGAGTATTATTACACCTTCACATAACACATGAACCAGCGACACCCAGTGAAAACAAACAGCAGTATGTATTCACCCAACCCACAGTCAACCTGTGGAACTCATTGTCAGGTAACGTTCTGAAGGCCAAAAGTATATAACTGGATTCAAAAGAATAATTAGATACATTTATGAAGAATAGGTCCAACAATGGCTGTTAGCTAAGATGGTTAGGAACATAAACCCCCATGCCCTGCACAACAGGGGAATGGGTCACTTGATAATTGCCCTGTTCTGATCATATTAAGGGCTGTTATAAAGAAGACAATGATCACTTGTTCTTTATGTCCACTGAGGGTAGGCGAAGAAGAAATCAGCTTAATCTGAACCAAGGGAGCTGTAGGTTAAATATTAGGGAACACTTTCTAACTACCAACAGAGTTAAGTGCTGGAATAGGTCTGCAAGAGAGGCTGTGGAATTTCCACCACAAGAGGGGTTTTTTTTGTTTTGTTTTTTTTTTAAAGAACTGGTTAGACTAATACTTCTCAGGCATTTTTCAAGGTTAAAGTTAGTCCTGCCTTAGCACAGGGGATGAACTAGATGACCCCTAGTGGTTCTTCTGAGCACTACAGTTCTATGGTTCTAGCTCTGCAAAATTTCATTTAGTAGGCAATGTTAGTCACCTCTAGGAGTTAGCCACATGTTGGTTTTATTGCAATCATCCTTTAACTGATAGGAAAGAATGTTGTGTGGATAAGTTCATTTTAAATTGACTACCGAGAATTAAGCACATGTTCAAGTGCTCTTCAGAAAAACAAGGCTTAAGTCTCTGATATTATGACGGAAATCCGAGGACCTTTTTCATAATTATATAGGATTGTCTGTGTGTAACTCCCATTAAAGTTGATAGCATGGTTTAAGGAAATAAGGCTTTGTCCTGCAACTACCTATGCACATATAGAACTTGGCCCACTTAAACAGCCCCACTACCTTGTGTGTCAGTGTTTGCGGTACTGGAGGCTTAGGTCTGTTCGTTAAACCAACTGAATGCAATTCTTCTATAGTAGTATATGAGGCAATGTGCGGGACAAATATTCATTAGAACAAGTAATTAAATCTTCATCAAACATCTTATGAGGCAGAAACAGAGTCAATGTAATGAGCTCTGTCACAGGGTCAAGGTCTCCTGCTGTGAAAACATATCAGCCTCTCCTCAGCGTGTATTTGGCAGCCAAAAACTATTATCTTGCAATAATGGTGCACTACACTGGTAATAATTGAAAGCATACTGAAAAGTAGCATTAGCCAATAACAGACCAGCAAAAACAATTATCCCCTAATAAACCTTAAAGAAATATCTGATTGAGCCTAATTTTTGGTGATGGACACTAGTGCTTAGGTCAGATCTGAGTGGTAAGGCAATGTCAATTTACATTTTTGAGCACTCTCTCTTGCCCCCCCCCCCCCGAAGCCTGTTTGAGGGACAACAGGAGTGAAGTTTGATAACTGGTTGTGACATTCCCCAGGGTACACACTGGTTGGTTAAACAGTGGTGTCCTCTGAACTCTCTAGCCTGTTACACTGCTTTACTGCCAGGAACAGCCAGTTCAGGTCTGCTCAGGCAACTGTCAGCATGTAAATTCACTCCCAGCTAAATACATGAGTGCTCTCCCAGGCATTCATGAGCTACATACAGTGCAACACCTTCAAATTCTTGGTTCCAGACTTGTTCCCCCGAAATGTGCATCTTGCCCTGCTCAGTATTCTCTTAGAGCAGGGATTGGCAACCTATGGCACGCATGTCAAAGGTGGCATGCGACCTGATTTTTAATGGCATGCTGCTGCTAGCTGAGGTCCCAGCCGCCGGCCCCGCTCAGCCCATGGCTAACCCTGGATTCTGTTCACCCAGGCCGGCAGCAGGCTAAGCGGGGCTGGCAGCTAAGACCCCCGACTGTCAGGAGCCGGCAGCCGAAACCCCAGACAAGCAGTGGGCTGAGCTGGTCAGGCTGAGTGGAGCAGGCAGCCAGGACCCCTGATCAGCAGTGGGCTGAGCTACTCAGCCCGCTGCCAGTCTGATGTACCAGCCACTGGTCCTGCTCAGCCTACTGCCAGGCTGGTGTTCCGGCCGCCATCCCCCTGCCAGCCAGGGTACTCTGGCCCTGCTCAGCCCACTGCCGGCCTGGAGTTCCGGTTTGAATAAAGACTGGGAGTGGCTCGCTCATTACACAAACTGAAACTATGTTTGCAATCTAATTTCCCCATGCTAAGTATCCCCTTGCTGTTGTTCACACCTTCTTGTCAACTGTCTGAGGTGGGCCATCCTGATTATCACTACCACTGTTCCCTCTAAGCTGTGCGTGTGTGTGTGTGCACACACAGATCCTAAACCCCACACACACGGCAAAACACCATGCACACAAAAATTTGCACTGAAGAAATTTTTTCTGCACACAGCCTGTCAAAAATTAGAGGGAACATTGAGCACTACAAAAGCTTTTTTTCTCCTGCTAATAATAGCTCATCTTAGAATTTGTATGGCAACTTCTACTTTTTCATGTTCTCTCTGCATGTGTATATATATATATATAGCTTCCTACTGTATGTTCCATTCTATGCATCTGATGAAGTGGGCTGTAGCCCATGAAAGCTTATGCCCAAATAAATCTGTTAGTTTCTAAGGTGCCACAAATATGCCTCGTTCTTTTTATGGAAAAGTGGATTCTCATTCAAAATTTGGCAAATGTTTCCTTTAAACTTGGTGTCTGGTCTTCCCATTAACTGCAGATGATATGCTTCTCTGTGCACAAGGAGCATATGCATATTTTTACTAAGAATAACTCTTATGTAAGATTGAGAGAATAACAGCAAGAAAGAAAGGAAGAACAAAATAAAGTCTGTCTTAAGTCATGACCTTGAGGGGGTGGAAGTTGTTAGCAGCAGGGAATCAGACTTGGTATTTATGGATATGAAACTATAATCCATTACTGCCTTAGGTAAAAGAAGGTACTCTGCTAGTTAAGGCTGTAGCGTGCTCAACTATAGGTCTCCTAGCCACCACAACAGATACTCAGAACACCATACTAAGTGGGGAGGTTAAATCTGTATTGAGAAAGCACAGAGTAAGTATCTCTAACAGCCTAAACTGAGTCCTGAGAAGAAAAATGGCTATGGAATTCTTATTTCAGAGACAGTGCTTAAAAGTTTAAAGGTTCAAGACACAGAAGACAAAATACACACTAGTTTTATAGCTGCATAATCCATAATGATGAATGTCTGAATAAACTTAATGTATTTGCTTTTGGAACATTTTCTGAAACTTCTGTATCACTGTTCTTCCAGACTTCATTAGGAACTTGGAACCTGAACATAAATATCCAGCCTTGCATTGCCACTAAATCAGCAGATCAGTGCAAAATAGTGCAACACTTTATGACTCTCAGTCTTATCTTATGAGCATGGGGCATTATTTTGTTATTCAGTGGAAATGCCAAGACTTTCAACAGACTTCCTTCATCACCTCTCCCCATCCACCAAAAAACCTCTTTCCTTCTCTAACAGAGTTTCCTTATGCGAGGAAATGATCCATATTTATAAAAGGAAAATTCCAGCTGACTAAAAATAAAGAAACATTTGCCACTTTAGTTTTAAAGAACACAAGAATAAAATCACAAACATTAATATTCACTATGTGATTTTATTGCCACCTGGAAAATGAGTAAGACGAATATATTAATCTAGCCAGGCAGCGTGCACAGAGAAGTAGATCTTCTCTCGCTGGCTCATTCTGTAAGTCCAGACTTCAAAATCAACACCATAGGTGCTGGAACTAGCGGTGTGGCAGTGGGGAGCTATGGTGGGAGGAGGGGTGTGTGTGTGTGTGTGTGTGTGTGTGTGTGTGTGTGTGTGTGTGCGTGCGCGCTGTAACACCCCCTGACTTGAAGTGGTTTCCATTACATACAGGGTTTACAGTTTGGTTCAATGGCTTCAGCACCCCCACTGTACAAACTGTCAACAGCCAGTTAAAAAGGGAAGTGAGCCTGCCATCATCGGTGGTAAAAACTGAAAGGTTAATATTTAGCTGAGATGGGGTCAGGATTGAACTGCTCATCCTGGCAGATGGGTAAAAGAAGGAGAACCAACTGAGCAGTAGTGCGCACAGTACTGCTCCTCATCACCTTACTCCTCCCTTCCCCCTCCTTTGAAGGAAATAGGACATCATTCCCAATCTCGCCTGCTCTGTCTACAAGAACTGATCCCCTTCCCACAAGCCCACTTCTGGCACACAAATGGCCAGATGGTGAATCCCTTAGCAAGGGGAGTTACATGAATAGTTTCACTGAAGTCAATGGGAATAACCATTCTGAGTCATCAGTGACAGTAAAATGTTTACAGGCTTTCCCCAGAGAAAGTGCCGGTTTCTTTACTCTTCTTGCTATTGCTCACTCTGGCTTCTCACCAGCTCCCGTCCTACCCACTTGGCCAAGCTACTGTGACAGTCTGCACCCCTATGTCCATCCCTTTTAGAGGATTCTGATCAAACTGGCACAAAGCATGCTTTGTGAGGTATCATTTGAAAATTCACGATTTTCTGATTATTGTCTTGGTAAAATGTGTGGCAATATTGTATGTTCAGTTATAAGATTCCACTGAGACATGTTCTTGAGGAGAATCACAGACCAGTTCCTCAGAGACAAGAGAAAAGGCAATGCCTCAGCCAGGTGTCAAAAATATCAAAGGGACCATCACCTGACTAAGTGGCCACTCTTTGGCAGGCGTGAGAGTATAGCCAAAGAATCTACATTTTGACATAGGCAGTTTGAAGCCCCTGACCATCTAGACTTTCTGTCTCCTGAACCTCAGCTGGAGACGTTTTGTGAGCAAGAGAAATGAATACAAGAAGAGACAACAAATGCTCCCCAAATCCTCTTTCCCTTTCTCTCTACCAACAGCATCAAACAACACATCACCTGAAGAACAAAGAAGCAGCATAAGACTGGAGAGAGAGAGAGAGAGAGAGAGAGAGAGAGAGAGAGAGAGAGAGAGCCTGACTGAAAAATTCAGCCAGTAAGACTGTAAGACTCTGTGTGTGTGTGTTTGTGTGTGTGAGAGAGAGAAGACTGTGTGTGTGTGTGTGAGAGAGAGAGAGAGAGAGAGAGAGATTTTTTGCTTTGAATTTATTTAAGCTTGTTCCTTTAGCTATCATTTGCATTTTACCTTTTACGTCTTTGCACAAATTCTAACTCATTACTGATTGTGTTTAATAAATGTGTTTAATAAATGTGTTGTGTTGTTTTAGCTAAACCAGTGTGTTCGGATTGAAGTGTTTTGGAAACTTCAATGGAATAAGGTGTGTGTGTGTGTGTGTGTGTGTGTGTGTGTGTGTGTGTGTGTGTG
>ML677372.1:13193957-13379044 GCA_007922305.1 Dermatemys mawii | reverse complement strand
TGTGTGTGTGTGTGTGTGTGTGTGTGTGTGTGTGTGTGTGTGTGTGTATCATTTTCTATTAATGAAATGACAGACTGTATAAGACCCTGTATTGTCCAGGAGGGGGCTGGGCAGTATAAGACTTACATTTCTGGGGGAAAGTCTGCTACTGGGAGTTTGCTGGTGTTGCCCTGCATTGTAATTCATGATTGGCTGACTATAATACTTATACAGTATAATGGGGAGCAACTTACATGCTGGAGGCACTGTGAATGGGCCAGGAGTGGGTGTGCTCACAGCAAAGCAGTGTAAAAGTCACCCCAGGTTGGAACTGAACAGTTGTGTCCCCTCATCAGTCCAGAGCATATCTTGGGTAATGCCACCCCTACAGCTTAACTATTAGTTACTGAAATGTCAGTTTCATAGGGAACTAACATGCGAAGTAGATCTCACACACATGCCTAGTGAGAGTTCAGTCAATACTTATGACAATTGGGAAGCAGGCTGGGTTTGGGCAAGAGTCCAATCCTCCTCTAATTTCCCTTCCCCTGACCTCCTTCTTCCATGGGCTAGAAGCCCCTAAGTCCCTGCCTATAACTCTAGCTCCCAGGCACTTGAAAACCCATCAGTGTTCTAGGTCTACATCCTAAAATCCTCAGCCACTGTTACTCTAGGGAAACGAGCCTCCAAAATCTTTGTCTCACTTCTTGTTTCTCTATTTCCATGAGCTAGAATCAACTCCCCTCCACCCCCGTTCTCAATCCCCGCACCCCTACCCCCTGCCTCTCAACCATCGCTGGCAGAAAAAGGTAATGTGGCCAATAGCCTGTATGATAAATAAATCTCTGTCTTCGATGTCATGGATCACATTCTGTACTTCCATATCTCCACACATGGCATGTGTGCATGTGGCAGGGAGGGGGACATATGACAGAAGTCTTACATACGTTGTTATCCCTGGCATCCACTACAGAGTCCACCCAAGAGATAGACACGTCCCACACGGTAATTTCTTTCTTCTTGGGACCCCAGAGAGCAGACACTCCTGGATTCTTGGTGCCATGTAAGGCAAGCAGAGGATTCCAAAGCCAGTGCAATTCCACTGGGCCTCCAAACTGAAACCATGGAACTCCAGTAAATGCCCATGATCACTATAGAACTTAAGGAACTTGCAGTCTTGGGAGATAGAGCTGTTGCTTATTGCATAGAAGGGAAGGGGCAAAACCTCTTTTCTCTTCCCCCTCCCCTCCCCCTGCATGACATAATTTTTGAGGTAACTCTGGGGTCAAAATTCTGGGAGGGTCCCATTTCATTCAGTCGATTTTACCACAGAAGGTAATGGTCTGACCCATAGTTGTTAAAGGGAACAAGAAACTTGCCTAGTTCATTTTTTTAAACTTGTAGATTTAAAGATTCTTAACTCTCTCTCAAGTGCTCTCACAATGGATGTACTTTTTGTACATGTGGCGTACGCCTGGGGCAATGCCCTTAGCTAGAGCACCAGGGTGTCCCAGGGTCAGAGTTAGCTTTGTAAAACTGCTATTTGATAATGTACTAAGCACACAGTAGCAAGTGTGACATGGATCTAGTTAACTACTAGCAAGTGAATTGGGATTATGGGCAAGATAGAAATGAAACTAGCTGCTGGTAGCTAATGCCAGTTTAAAGATGGGCCTTTTCCACCACTGTAATCTTGTCGCAGTTATGACCATATAATCTCAATGTGTTTCAAAACTGTTGTCCCTGGGACTGACAGAAGCACTGGCCCACTGAGGACAGCTGCCTTTCTTTTTAATGTCTAACTGTTCTATGAGAATCAATATCTTCTGCATGCTTTGTTTTCTCTAGTTATATTTGGTGATGATGAAATGAGCAACAAGGCGTATTCTAGAGTTCCAAACTTATGTTGTTTAGATTTGTCTAAATCCTCCTTTCCTCACCCCAAGCCAAGTTCTGAGCCTGTAAAGGAAGAAATGCTAGACACTCCAGAAAATCCATCTGAGACTTCACTGTTGCTTTTCATTTTTACATGAGTGAAGTTCAGATACTACAGTGATGGGCAGCAGGGTAAAACTTTGAGACAACATAGCTCTTTCCTCATACAAAAAAATAATATAAATCTTATCTGGAATTCAGATATTATGGAGCTGGGCATAGTACAAGAACTTAGACAGAAAGAAATAAAAGAGAAGGCAATGTGGTCTAGTTAACATATTTCCTCTTGAAGTGAAGCCTGTGCTGTATATTACTGGTAGAATGACATTCGCAACTGACAAAGTTTGGCTTGCATATTGAAGTGAAGAATAGCCACGAAATTCAGATATATATGTCTGTATATTTGTGTGTGTATATATATGATATGGTTAAAGATTCAAAACACCTTCTCTTTTTCCCATCCTACCCGCCTCTTGAAAGTTCAACAGTCTTCTGAGCGGGGACCTTGGTTTGGGAGTGACTTGGCATTGATCAGTTTTTGTCTGGAATTTGATTACAGAAGTGATTTTGCAAATGGTACCCAAATGACTGGCACACTAGGGCTGTCTAATGCCCATGCAAATAACAATGTTTAATGGATAAGCATCATAGCTTGCCCAAAGCTGCTTTCCCCTTCCCTTTGTATTTGCAGAAATTGTTGGCAGTTACATGGAAGCACACAAAAAAATTAAATATTTGACCTCCATGTGGTTTAGTCTATTCATGGAAGACACACAAATTCAGGCCTTCTATCTCCTCGCATGGGAAAATGCAGAAGCCAGCTGTATTTTATTGCCATATCAACTGACGGAAGATAGGTAATACAAGATGGGGCTTGATATGTATATATAAAAAAGGTAATAGTTGTTAGGCAGATAATTGCCTCTGCTGTTGTTAGGTAGATTAAGATTGTTTAAATGGGGTTGTTTTTGTGTTAGTTAAAACCACAACACTAATTTAAGATAGCTGTGTTCAACCAGTATAGGCTTGTAACTGCGGCTAGAGAAAGTGTCTGTTGATTTTTTTTTTTTTCACATGTTTTTGTCTGCTTGTCTCAAATCCAATATCAGGTTTTTGGGGTTTTTTTTTTTTTTCAAATTAGAGCAGCTAGAAAGGTTTGCCAGTCCAAAAATGTGGTCTTTTTTCATGTTAAGAAATGGGTACATTATAGTGTTCAAGCATACATTTGAAGTAGTTTGTCATTTTTTATCCCAATCCTTGCTAAAAACAGCTTAATTTTAAAATCTAACTCTGCTACATTAATGAATAGTAAAATATTATGAAGTAGCAGGATGTAGTCTCTCTAGCATTTCAAACTGTACAAGGGAGAAACCTGGCACCTAAGTTACAAGCTTGGATACAAAAATCCATTAGCCAAGTCAAAGATCTGGATTCCCTTCACCTTTTGTAAATCTTACCTGACCTAAATGACGGCTTTCTGTGCACACTTTGTGCTGACAGAAATGGTGACACAAGGTAAAGCTAGTAGAAACTCAGGGCTAAATTCTCCCCCGGGCTGACCTTCAGACACTATATGAAGTAAACAGTTTTCTGCGTGAGAGCAAGGGAACAGCAAATAGCCCTTTATTTTGAGATAATTATGTAAATATCAGACTAAAGGAAAACACTGCTTTTTGCAGAACAGTGGGATGAATGGGAGATAGGTCGGTTAATAAGACTACACCATTAACATCTTAAAAACAATAATATTAGCTAATGCTTCTGGATGTTTCAATGTCTGTGAGTTGCTCTGGCTTTATGGCCAAGGACCTGATGTATTTCAGGCTGAAGAGCAACATGGTCTGTTTTATCTACCCCTTCCCAGCCCCTGCATGGTTCTGTCCAGATCATGCCGTGGCTACTATGACCCTTTCCAAACCAAACTTAGCTTGAATAGAGTCTCTGAAAGGACTGACCACACAATCTAAAGGGTTGAAACTCAACTTGCCCAGGTTACACTTGGTACAAAACCTATTATTTTAAAACATGGCAGATTTTCCTCATCCAGATGTAATTTGAATGATTATGGGGACAGGAAAAAACAAGCCAATACCCTCCCCTCCCCCACCCACCCACAGGCCAAGTGCTATTTGGCCTTTGTCTTGCAAAAAAAAAAGTGTTATCTGCTAGGTTTTGTGTAAGTTTTATCTCTTTAAAGTTAACTCCATATGATCCTCCTCAGAAACGACTCTTACTTTTCTGGATTATACATAGTGAATTACATTGTGAGGATCAAACAAATAAGGAGAAAAGAATTAAGCTAAGAGAATTCTTAAATTTTAAAAAAGAAGAAAGTGGAGATTTCTTTCAACATGAAGTAAGATTATATTTCATTGCATACAAAAAAGTTACTGCAAATAAATACCAGTGCAAATACAGAAAATGGTGGTGGTTTCAGCTACACACGTGGCAAATGGAAATCTTACAAAACAAATGAGTTTCAACATCTTGGCCAACAACATTAATTAATGAATTCAATAAGGTCACTCTCTCTTCTGGAACTCTTTGTTTAACTGACCATGGCAGGGCTTAAATTCAGCCAGAGCTGACTTGAGCAGAGCTCTGGTAAATACTTGAAATTCCACTGGAGTTTTCACAACATGTTGGCAGAAGGTGGGAGGAGTTCTGGAAAATACTATACAGGAATTTAAGCCCTCGGCCACAATTTGTTTGACAAGTGATATAATCGTATTGCAGCAGCGCTTAGGCCGTGTCTACACTACAAGCTTTGATCAAGAGAAGGTACTTTGGTATGAGGGAGTCTTTTCGGTGCCAAAATGGCTGACAGCTTCCTGACCTCACCAGCCTGTTGGTCACTCAAGCACTCATCTCTGGGCTGTGCCAGCGATGTCTTTGCCTTGTAGGTTAACAATAGGTGCACCCCAGCCATTGTGTATCTCGCCTCTGACACTAGCTACTTACAGAAATCCCAGATCCTCTGCCCCCACAGGATCAGTGTGCCCCAGTTTACTAGTTTTAGCTTAAACCACTCCTCCCGTATAACACATAGAATTGTAATCTGTTCCGGGACCTGTGCTGTTCAATATATTCATAAATGGTCTGGTAAGGGGCTGAACAGTGAGGTGGCAATATGCTGAAAACTCAAAATTACTCAAAATAGTTAAGTCCAAAGCTGACTGCAAAGAGTTAAGGAGAGATCTCATGGAAATGGGGGACTAGGCTACAAAATGGCACATGAAATTCAACTTTGATAAATTCAATGCACACTGGAAAACATAATCTCAACTATACATACAAAATGATGGGGTCTCAATTAGCTGTTACCACTCAAGAAACAGATCTTGGACTCATTGCAGATGGTTGTGAAAACACTTCCATGTGCAGCGGCAGTCAGAAAAGCTAACAATGTTAGGAACCATTAGGAAAGGAATAGATAATAAAACAGAAGATATCATAATGTGTGTCATAAGTGTGAAGTAGCCTAGAATTATTGTTTACCTGTAAGGGGTTAAGCTAAAGGTAACCTGAGAAGTGGACAACTGACCAATGAGAAATTCCTCAGGAGACAAAGGATTTTAAGTTTCAGTTTCTCTCTGGGTCTCTCTCTGTTCACCTCGGCTATGGGATGAACACAGCTATGTCTTTCACTGTAACTATAAGATTCTATCAAGTACTGTAGTCAGTAAGTTTACCTTCTTTTTATCACTTGGAGGGTTCTCAGTGGTGAGTGTTGGCTGGGTGCTTCTTGATATTGTAAGCTTCAGCAGAGATATCAACTGTGGGAGAAAGTTGCCTCGGGGGAGAGGTTTGGTTTCTGAATCCTTTTGTTGATTATGGTAGATGCTGTTCTATTGATGGTTATAAGGGATTTATTCCTTTCTTTTTTTCTTTTATTAAAATTTTTCTTTTAAGAAGCTGACTGCTTGTTTTCCATTGTGTAAGATCCTGATTTTGGATTGCGCACATCTCGCAGTATCAGGCGAGGTTTGGTTTTTTTATTCTCTCAAGCTTTCCAGGGAAGGAAGAAGTTTGGGGGGTTAGTGGAAAGGGAAAGAAGGGTCCCAAACTACTCTAGACCTAGTTTGGTGGTGGCAGCGTACCAGGTCCAGATACAGAAGAAGTTGTGTTCTGGGGAAAAACATTTTAACCCAAGCTGGTAAAATAAGCTTGTGGGGGTTATTTCTTTTTTTCATGCGGGTCCCCACATCTGTACCCTAGAGTTCAGAGTGGGGAGGCAATCCCTTACAGGTAAACAATAATTCTAGGCTACTTCACACTTATGACAATGTGCCTATATAAATCCAGGGTACGCCCACACCTTGAATACTGTGTGCTGTCATATATCTCTGAGGAGGATACAAGGGATTTCCCTCTGTAAACAAATAAACAGATCCACATGCCACCCCCATCCTCTCTGCCTCTGCCTAACCCAACAGTGGAGTGAAACGCAGAAGCCAGCTCTATCTGTTTGTAGAACTACCTCTTCTCATAGGAGTAAAAAAAATGAGAAGTTGATACCTGTGTCTTATTAACCTGAGGATGGGTCAGAGAGCCAGCTTTTAAACTTAAATTTTGTCAGGAAAAATCCATACACAATTACCTCAAAGTCCATTCCCCTTCATCAGGTTTATCTGGGCTCAGCTGGTGGCTAGGTTGTGGTGACATCTTGAACAGGTCCTGGCTCATGGAATGGTTGGAGCCCCCTGCTGCATCTCCCCCACCGCCACCCGCATTCGCCCCCTTCTCCTTGCTGTTCATAGCATGGGTTTCTGTCTTGGAATCCTCTGAGGCATCCACAGTGGTCAGCGGGGTGATGTTGGGCTGTGCAGCTCACTGTAAAAGCAAGAGGTCTATGGCTCAGCACCAGAGTGTTTGATAGCTTCTCCGGGTTTATAGTATGCCATAGTCCTGTCATTTCCACGCAGCACTGCTGCTGCTCCCTGTCATACCACGTTGCCTGAATGCCCCCACCCCCCATGCAATCTGTTCCTAGATAGCTGTGCTTGCACTGCATCTTCCCCCCATGGAGAACGCAGCCAGTATGGGTGGTTGCGCACTCGCACACAAGAAAGGAGAGTTGTTAGCTGTGCTCATCGAGATAGGCGATCAGGAAAAGGCATTTCAAAAAAACGCTGGGGATTTTAAAGGGGGCGGTGTGTGACTTCTGGTCTCTGTGATCCCTGGGCAGTGGAGTTTACATTTGTGACCAGAGTGATCACTGTTGGCAGGGAATGGGGCATTGTAGGGCAGCTGCTGGAGGATTTTTAGGGTTGATATAGGTCATGCAGTGTCTACACTCAGTTGGTTGACCAGGACTCCAAGCCACTCATGAACATGGTTTTACTGCATCACCATAACGGGACACTTATGATGGCCAGAAGCAAATTTGAATGTAAAAATGTGCAAAAATAGATTGATGTAAATCACCTTGTTTGGCCTACCTTTGTAGTGTAGATTAGGCTATAGGCCTGCTACTCAAGGTCCTGGAGTTCTGTGGACTGTCAGACACAAAGTAAAAAGACAAACTCTCCCTCAGGGAGCTCAACAGTCTAGCTAAAGACAAGATGTGATAGTTGCATGACATACATTCATGGTGATGATGGAGGAGACACGAGGGGAAAATTACCATGCACTAAGCAGAGAGCTCCATGTGTCACTTGCTAAGCCATTACCAGCTACACACCGAATCTTGCAAAGACATAGGTGCTTAACTTTGTGCACATGAACAGAGCCATTTATGCACATAAATTGTCTCATTGACTTAAAGAAAAACACTTTAAGAAGTCCTTGCAGGACTTGGGTCTATATTTGCTTGTCTTTTTGTGTACATAGCTGCCACTTATGTCAATGAGAATATTGCCTTTTTTAGACTCATCGTTTCAGGCTAAATTTCCTTGCTTTTGTAAATTTACTAATGAGTAAGGGTGAAATCCTACCCCACTGCCATTAATGGCAAAACTCCCATTGACTTCATTGAGGACAGGATTTCTTTTTTGATTAAACTAGTGTGAATAATTTAATTGCGTGCACAGCACAAAAACAATTAACACAATATTTTTTTTAAATCCTATCAACAAGGCCTTCATACACAAAAACATTACTGACTTTAAAAAAGAACTCTGAAATTAATAAATACATTTGATCAGTATGTGCCTGGATGCATAAATTTTGTAATGGAAGAATTATAATGCCTTTAATTATATAGTAAACACAATTAATGTCATAAATGAAGACTAAGCTCTAACTCAGCCTAAAAAAAATTGTTATCATATATTGTATAGAGCTCCCAGGAAGCTTGACTGTACAATAATATTTATGAACAGGTAACCTGGAATTATAATACAGGAGAGTCTCATCTTACGCAGTTATTCCGTTACACAGTTAGCGCATAAAGCAAAAACCGCGTATAGTGAAACTCTTATTGAGTTGAATGGCAGGCGGAATCACCCACACTACAGATGGAGTTCTTAAATTGTTGTTTTTTTCTGTTTTTACCAACCGCATAAACCTGAATTCGCACATGTTAAATGCGCCTAAGATGCGACTCACCTGTACTAAAACCAATTTGGGTAGAATTCAGACTAAAGAGAAAAAATACAGAGGAAGTTCTTTATGATCACATTTCACCTACCCATCCATTTTAGGTTTTTTACAACATATTTATCACCATGAGATTCTAAGCACCCATCAACCTCTTGTCTAATATTTCCTGCTATACTAGGTTTCCTGTCTCACTGAATGTACATGTTTCAGTTTATTTCCTGCAAATGGATTACCTTTGATTGTTCTGAGCAGAAAGAGACACGGGGTCAGCTCTGCCTCAAAACAATGAGGTTGAATTAATTATACTTTTGGGTGAATGTACACTAGGCAACTGTAGTGCTAGAATGAGCTATCAGCAATAAGATTAATTAATAGCCTTTTCTATCTGAGGAACTTCTATGCCCCTAATTATTATAACACCTGAGCACCGTAACAATATTTAATGTATTTATACTCTCAGCACACCTGTGAGATAGGGAAGTACAATTTATTCCCAAAGTAAAGATGGAAAACTGGTGCACAGAGGGATTAAAGGCCAGTTTATTTAAAGGTAAATATGCAGAGACACACCTAGCAGGATTTTCAAAAGCATCAAACTCCCCATTAACTTCCATTTTCTTGAAATAAATCTGTGGGCATGTTTTCTCCCTACCCTTATTCCTACTTTTCCATATGCTACATCCACCTGTAGGGTTTTAGCCTTTTCTTAGGTTATGTCTACACTACAGTCAGGACAGCAGCTCAGCGAAGCTAAGGTGCTGACACTGTAGCACCATAGTGAAGACATGAGCTACAGAGACAGAAGTGCTTTTCCCTGAGGCCGTGTAGGAAGTCCACACCCTTGAGAGGCAGTAGCTGGGTCAATAGAAGAATTCTTCCATCAACCTAGCGGTGTCTGCACTGGAGCTTAGGTCATCTTAACTAGCAGGGATGTGAACACGACTAGTCAACCTACATTTTATGAGTAGGCCATTCCTTAGTTCCTGCATGAGCCCTAACAACTAATTGTATTATTGCATATTTATATAGCACAATCCATCACAATGGGGGTTTTGTGTGGATTGTGGCAGCTAAATGCTACCATATTACATACAATAAAAAAAATAGCAGTGAGAATGCAGACAACCGCCCCAGAAAATAACAGGTATTCTGATTTTTTAAAGGATTCTGGATGTGGCTTTTCTTCAATAGATATAATTTTAAATGACAGAAAGCACATTCTTATGAAAAGAAAAGGTCAGAGCTATCTCTGTACTTCAGACTAATAGGTATAATAATACATTGACAGACAGCAAAATAGTAGTATGATAGCAATGCACAGTGAAATGGCAAAAAGATGAAGACATTATGAAAACTAAGACAGCATTGCAATTGTCCATAGTATATTAGGTAGTAAAACAAAAGAATCTGAACGGATCTATGGGCTCATTTGTTTAAGTTCTAAAATGTGCTACCTCGGTGTAATATGCATGGGGTAGACAGATGAATAACTCTATGCCATCCAGATCAGTGAATCATTTAGGATTGTGATTAAATGTAGATTTTATTATAACTCTGGATAAGGAAATCACATACATTGCACCTTCTCTTTGCCTTATCAGGGAATTGTAGCCAGATGAATGTTGAACTTGTTGGCTTCACAAATGTGCTAGTTCAGTGAGATTTTAGTGAAAGAGGCAAGCTATTCAAATGAAAGAGCACTTCCTCCACAGTATTTCTTAGATTAAAAGACACACACAGAGATTTCTAAGCTTTTCAGTGTTTTGACATATTTATTTTTTTATAAGCAGTGCATGGAAATAGGAATCCATTAAGGATAGACAAATAATTAAGGATGTGAGTCAGTATCAACCTACAGCAGAGTAGCAGGGAACTTTGATGGTGATACAGTACATGTTCACAGGAATTTCTGATAATACAGTCAGATGTTCATTAAAGATTAAATTACTGATATTTTATACAATGCAGTCATGTTTCTGAGTCATCTTTAGACTGTCTTTTTTTTAAATCACTCAGCCCCTGTTCTGTGCCTTCTCTTCTGTACTCGTTTCCCCATGTCTATAGATGCTGCATGACCCGATTATTGAGATAGGACTTGTTCTACTATTTCAAATGTTTTGAGCTATTCCATACTGGTGAAATTCACCCCTGTGCAGATGGTCAGCACAGACCTACTTAGAATATGGCAGAAGTGGCATATAAGTTTTATGTTGTCCCTCTGTATAAGGAGGAATTTCATTCCATAAATATTCCACTGTCATTTCAAAGCATATCCAACACATTATTTGGACATATGTAGATCTTAGGTGTTTCTCTTTTAACATGGGCTAATTTAATGCTCATGGAAATGAAAGGTTCAGAGCCTGAGGTGATAAGTTCATTTTTGTGGTACATCTCAAAGCTGTCAAAACAGGGCTGAGGGCCCAATCCAAGTCCTGCTGAAGTCACTGGAAACTTTTCATTGACTTCAATGGGACTTGCATCAGGCACCAAGTGAGGAGTCAACAGTCTCCGTCCCAGTGAGAAACTCTTGGTTTATCAGGTTTACCATCCCTGCTAAGATTTATTAAATCCAGCAAGTGACAGCAGTTACTCTTAGTCACAAGTTTTTATTTTGTCATTAAAGTCTTAAATAACATCTCAAATAACAATGAGCATCATGTCTATCAACAAATCCCTTGAAGAAGGGCATTTAGTTAATCCATAGGATATCTCCATCTATTGCTGGTTTAACTAATAAAACATGGACAACAGCTGCTGCATTAAGTCTTGATGAGCTTTTTAAGCACATCTGCCCTTTTATGTGTTGCTTTGGAAACATATCCCCCACGTGGACGTCAGGTTAGGAGTATAGATGAATTGACAAAGAATGAAGCTTCAAAACACTCAGAGGCAGAGAAACTGGAAGACAAACAGGGAGGATTATTGGATATTTGGTTGTCAGCACTCTTTACAGGTTATTCCATCTGTGCTGCTATTGGCTTGCTACTTCTACCAAGAATGGAGGGAGCTACAAGTAAAAGCAATGGGCACAATCTCCAGAGTCTGAACCACCACCTTTTTCAGAAGGAAATTAGAAGTACATGCAAAGAAAGGGAAACAAAATGGATATGGAGACAGAGTAGTGAATTCTTTTGCAAAAAAAGCTTTATCTTCCTGTGATAGAAATACTGGCAGTATTAGCGATTGCTGCATATGCTTTATTTGTATTTATTTACAGTGTAGCTTGTCTTGACTTAACAATGCTAAAGTCTCATTGGCTGACCTGTAGACAGAAGTAGTTAAGCTGGTATGTAGGCAAAATAAAATAAAATAAACAAAACTTTCTCTCTTATGTGTGAATTGCATCCTGACATTCCAATTGCTATTTTAGCCGCATTCCTTCCTCCTAAGAGTGTATCTGAATATCTTCCTGGGTGGGAGAGGGGGTGTTCTCTGACTACATGAATGAACAAATAGGGAAGCGCATGGACATGAAAGTGCTTTCAAAGGCTAGCAAGGAACTAAGCTGTATGTTATTCAAATGAAAATATTGAAATAAAAGGAACTGTATAGGCTGGAAGCATATGGCCTTGAAAAAGCTTACTGTTATGTTAATGAATAGCTTGAATATATACCCCAATCAGGAAGGCTGGCAGTCACACAGACACATCTACCCACACCAACTGTTTGATGCTGCATCTGTAAAGTGTCTGCCAGCCCTGATGTGAAATGTGTTCCAGAGTCCAGAACTCTCCAGGGCTGAGGTTCATATCTTGAGGGTAGAGAAAATAGACAGTATATGAAAGAAACCCCAGATCTACTTGTAATAGGCCATACAAAGAAATCTCTCAATAACTAAAACATTTTAACCCCCAAACAAATAAAACAGAACAGCTTTTCCTTAAACCAAGGCAGTTATGCCCTCCAAAAATGTAAAGCAGCCTAGGCAGCAGCACAATGGGAGCTTAATCCCAGAAACAAGAGCAACCCTGAAGCTGCGCACAGAACTATCCGGACTGCTAAGGAGCCAAATGCCACTGAAAATATCTTACATTACAGTTTGGCTGCTGGCATGAGGGTCACCTCATGCTGCAGCACCTGTTGTACAATACATGCAGGCTGTTATTTTTATAAAGATAATTTTTAAAAAAGGAAAAAAAAATCTTGCAAGACAAAGGACAAAAATATACAATTTGAATTATAATTTGAAACGAAATAACCCTTGAACAATACAGTAACAGTAATGAGTCCAGCCCTGCAGCCTGTGATCAAATGAGTAAGAATCACAGGGTTGGGCCCATGGCTTACGCCAGTATGGGGCCCCCAA
This sequence comes from Dermatemys mawii, assembly GCA_007922305.1. Lineage (NCBI taxonomy): Eukaryota > Metazoa > Chordata > Testudines > Dermatemydidae > Dermatemys > Dermatemys mawii. The sequence goes on along the minus strand of ML677372.1, from coordinate 13,366,278 downwards.
TTGCCAGTCTCTCCTTACATGTAGGGAGACTAGGGAAGGGGCCAAGATCTGCCTAACTCTCTCTAACCCTAAACTTGCAGGTCACAGAAGCATAAATTCTCAGTTCTGCATTCCAACCTCTAGAAATCACTGGTTTCTAGGGCCAGCTGTAAGTTACAAGGGCTTATGGGAACATAGCTCACATAATACAAGAGTGACAATGAGCTGAGAGCATGAGGTGTCAGAGCAGAGGCACCTAAGAACTATCTTCAAAGAACATGTGGGATTTCCTCATGTCCACCTCTGACCCAAGCCAAGGATAGAGCCTGGGCAGAGATTAAAACACTCTGAAAGTCATTATATACAGAACTCTGCCCTATTAAAGAAATTTAATAATTACAGACCAAATGGTACCCATAACTCCTGCAAAGCCCAAGGAGTTTTATACAGGGGATCTAGGAGAATTTAGAAGGAGAGGTCTCTATGCTGTATCAACAGTTTGAATCCTTGTACATCCCTATTTATCCATATAGTTGTGGACCTTCCAGCCATTCCAACAGCCTATCTCACCAGGCTCAGTACAGCTCAGAAGACGAGAGAGAAAAAGGGAAAGAGAGAGGAGTCTCCCAGTAAGTGGCTTTCCATTGGCCTGAACACTCCGAGCAGAATTCCAACAATTCTGCTTCATTTAGGACTTTCCATAGCTGCGGAAGAGGGAGCAGCATATGGCCCGTACAAGAATAAACATATTGCTTTTACTTAAATCATTAAAGAAAATTGGACCATGACTCTACTTCTTTTAGCCAAACAGCATCACATATCAGACACTGTGTGAAAGTGATTCTGTCCTCTAAGAGATGCAGTAGTAGTCAGTGGCAAAGAAAGGAAGCATTAAAAGCTACACATGGAATGAAAAAATAAACCCACATAAACACATTATTGTTTTCTGAGTCTAGTTTGGTTTCCATACATAGAGTGGCCAGATACTATAGTGATGAGTTTTAAAGAGTTGTGCATGCATTACTTGTACATTAACTAGAAGTTCCTATTAGTACTGAGTCATTGGGATTATTTTCGGTTGAAGATTTAAAAATGTATATTTCATCATAAATTTGTTATAGCAGCTGTTCATCACCATTGATGAAATAAAGCTATGCTGCTCCACACACCTCTGTTTATAGTTAAATAGTAACTTAAAGTTCTGTAGATACAAGATCACTAACTCAGTTATTCAAATATAGCATCTTGGGCAGTTGTGAGGATTTCTGATTTATTAGTACCCCTGCCACACTTTCATTAATGAATGCTCTAAATTATTTTGATCGTCTAATAAGGAAAAACCTACTTAATAGGAAATTAGGTCTAAGTTTCATGGGAATGAAATTCCTGTTCCCATGCATATTCCCTTGTCATGAGCTCCTCCAAGAATGTTTCCCCCCTACACCCCCATATTTACCTACCACCCTTCTAGCTTTTTGGCATAGGGAATGAAAGTCAGTACATGTAGGTGGGATACCCCACCCAGCCCGTTCCCTCAAGTCCCCTCAAAAACCCTTCATTGGGCTATTTACAAGCTGTGTAGCTGGGAATCAGAGAGGGAGGACAGAGCCACTCTTTGTAACACCGTTCCTTATATTTCACATTACTTCCCCAAGCAAGCCATCTAAAAATCCCAGAAGCATCTAGTGTAGACAGATTAGTGCACACACACCCATAAGGTGACATTTTGACCCCTCTGAAGTCAACACTAACTCCTATTGACTTCTGTGGAACCTTGGTGAATAGAATCTTTAGCACTGATTGCATATTATTCTCTTGGTTTTGAGTTCATTACTGTGATTTGCTTGCAGTGACACCACTTTGTAAGTGATACTGTCTGAGTTGGACTGGGTCATTACTAGAGAGTTTCTAGAGAGACTTAAAAAGGGCCACTTACTAAATCTTATAAGTGGATCTAAGTCAATCACAAACTAATTCCTACACATGGTAAAAGGAGATCATGTGCCGGTGGTTCTGACATCTTGTTAGGGCCACACATCACAGAATCTTTACATTAAATATTCAGTGACACTTTTCTTAAGACTGGCAAAAGTGTTAATCTCAGTGGGCTGGTCAAAATTTCAATTTAGATAATTAAATTCTTCCCTGTTAAATTCCAGCTGTAGTTTTGACGTGACACAGAATTAGTCTTCACTCCTTGCAATAGACTAGGGTAGTGTTGCTGTGCACTGCTGTGCACTGTTGCATGCAGGAGTGAAATCAGGAAGGCTAAATCGCACTTGGAGTTGCCGCTAGCAAGGGATGTTAAATGTAACAAGAAGGGTTTCTTCAGGTATGTCAGCAACAAGAAGAAAGTCAAGGAAAGTGTGGGCCCCTTACTGAATAAGGGAGGCAATATAGTGACAGAGGATGCGGAAAAAGCAAATGTACTCAATGCTTTTTTTTGCCTCTGTCTTCACGAACAAAGACAGCTCCCAGACTACTGCACTGGGCAGTACAGCATGGGGAGGAGGTGACCAGCTCTCTGTAGAGAAAGAAATGGTTCACGACTATTTAGAAAAGCTGGATGAGCACAAGTCCATGGGGCCAGATGCGCTGCATCTGAGGGTGCTAAAGGAGTTGGCATATGCGATTGCAGAGCCATTGGCCGTTATCTTTAAAAACTCATGGCAATTGGGGGAGGTCCCAGATGACTGGAAAAAGGCTAATGTAGTGCCCATCTTTAAAAAAGGGAAGGAGGAGGATCCAGGGAACTACAGGCCAGTCAGCCTCACCTCAGTCCCTGGAAAAATCATGGAGCAGGTCCTCAAGGAATCAATTCTGAAGCACTTAGAGGAGAAGAAAGTGATCAGGAACAGTCACCATGGATTTACCAAGGGCAAATCATGCCTGACAAACCTAATAGCCTTCTACGATGATATAACTGGCTCTGTGGATGAGGGGAAAGCAGTGGATGTGTTATTCTTTGACTTTAGCAAAGCTTTTGATACGGTCTCCCACAGTATTCTTGCCAGCAAGTTAAAGAAGTATGGGCTGGATGAATGGACCATCGGGTGGATAGAAAGCTGGCTGGATCATCGGGGTCAATGGGTCATTATCAATGGCTCCATGTCTAGTTGGCAGCCGGTATCAAGCAGAGTGCCCCAAGGGTTGGTCCTGGGACTGGTTTTATTCAATATCTTTTTCAATGATCTGGAGGATGGCATGAACTGCACCCTCAGCAAGTTTGCAGATGACACTAAACTGAGAGGAGTGGTAGATATACTGGAGGGTAGGGACAGGATACAGAGGGACTTAAACAAATTAGAGGATTGGGCCAAAAGAAATCTGATGAGGCTCAACAAAGACAAGTGCAGAGTCCTGCACTTAGGACCGAAGAATCCCATGCACTGCTACAGACTAGGGACCGAATGGCTAGGCAGCATTTCTGCAGAAAAGGACCTAGGGGTTACAGTGGATGAGAAGCTGGATATGAGTCAACAATGTGCCCTTGTTGCCAAGAAGGCTAATGGCATTTTGGGCTGTATAAGTAGGGGCATTTCCAGCAGATCGAGGAGAGTGATTGTTCCCCTCTATTCAACATTGGTAAGGCCTCATCTGGAGTACTGTATCCAGTTTTGGAGCCCAAACTACAAGAAGGATGTGGAGAAATTGGATAGATTCCAGAGAAAGGCAACAAAAATGATTAGGGGCCTGGAGCACATGACTTATGAGGAGAGGCTAAGAGAACTGGGATTGTTTAGTCTACAGAAGAGAAGACTGAGGGGAGATTTGATAGCTGCTTTCAACTACCTGAAAGGTGATTCTAAAGAGAATGGATCTAGACTGTTCTCAGTGGTACCAGATGACAGAACAAGGAGTAATGGTCTCAAGTTGCAGTGGGGAAGGTTTAGGTTGGATATTAGGAAAAACTTTTTCAATAGGAGGGTGGTGCAGCACTGGAATGGGTTACCTAGGGAGGTGGTAGAATCTCCTTCCTTAGAGGTTTTTAAGGTCAGGCTTGACAAAGCCCTGGCTGGGATGATTTAGTTGGGGATTGATCCTGCTTTGAGCAGGGGGTCATACTAAATGACCTCCTGAGGTCCCTTCCAACCCTGATATTCTATGATTCTATTGCTGTGTAGCATCCACTTTTCAGCAGAGGGTAAAATTGATACTTCAAGGATGTTGACAGTCTGAACTGTTCTGGGCTAAATCAGACTTGCCTTTGGTGCTCTTGGTGACAAGGAATGAAAACAGAAGCAGTAGGTGCTCTTAACCAGAGAATCTAAGAAGGATGCATGTAGAATTCTAACATTATTTGAGAGTTGGATATGAGCTACCATGCTGAGTGTTCCATTTCCTCAATGAGCTTTTCTGGAACCTTTGACAGCGTTGCAATCTCATACATGTCTGCTAGAATCTACGCATGGGCAATAGCCCATAACTCATAAGAACAGCCATACTGGATCAGACCAAAGGTCCATGTAGCCCAGCATCCTGTCTTCCAACAGTGGCGAATGCCAGCTGCCCCAGAGGGAATGAACAGAACAGTGAATCATCAAGTGATCCATCCCTGTTGACCATTCCCAGCTTCTGGCAAACAGAGGCTAGGGACACCATCCCTGTCCATCCTGGCTAATAGCCATTGATGGACCTATCCTCCATTAACTTATCTAGCTCTTTTTTGAACCCTGTTATAGTCTTGGCTTTCACCCTACTACTTTTCACACATAGGGGTAATATGTGCTTTACGGTGCTTCCCCCGTTCCCTTGGGTACTAAAGCATTCTCTGTCTGTTGATCCTGTGGAGGCATAATCTCTCTGAGTACTTCCACTTGGTGACTAGAGAGCCGCACCCTTGTCTCCTTCCTCCAGGTAGCATCAAGCACATAATTTAACCCTTATTATTTGTAAGTGCTTACAGCTCATCAGATGAAAGGATCTAGATAGGGAAGTGAAGATATTTTTTATCATCCTATATTTTCGGTGTGTGTATTTTCTTCCTTCACTTGCATTAGCCTTGCCCATTCAGTAGACTCTACATATTACTTAATGTGACTCTCTCTTTATAAATAAAGCTTTCTATATACACAGCTGTATGAATGGGTGGTCTGTTTGTGTATATCTCGATTTTCTCATAGGAACAACATGATAAATCACACAGATTCATTAGGGAACTTTAGCTGTCACATTCCAGTAAGCGATAGTTTTCAAGGCTAGAAAAATTCTCAACAGATACGAAAAAGGATTGGAGAATTTACAAAGTGTCTGTAACGTATGCTTTATGGTTTTCTGAGGAGAAACAGGAGTGAAAATGGAAAGAACTTCAGCTAAAACTTAAAATATATATTACAGGAGGGGGCAATTCAGCAATCAGCAGTACTGCAAGTTTGCCAAATGATTTAACAGTCCTGAAGATAGCAAAATGTATGCCTGGTTTTAAGGTGCAGAATAGAATAGGTGTTTCTTTTTGCTGAGGACTATGTTTGCACAGATCTACGTTTCTCCCCTGTGGGAATGTATAGCTGTCAGAAACATGCAGAATTGTAATGAACAGACTGCAACAAGAAAGGCATTCTTCCTCTTCTCAGAAATGCAGCAGGCTTGGTCTGCCAGGTGACTAGGGCTATGTCTCAGTACCTCTCATGGTTGATATTAGACTACATTCAAGACTTACATTCAGGGATTTACTCACATGAGAAACCTTTTCACATCTGCTTAGTCCCAGTGTTTTCAATGGAAATACATGGGTGAGCAAAGGCTTGTGGGGAAAGGATTGCAATATCAGGCTCTGAGGGTAGGTCTACATTTGAGATCAGACATGGGATTCCCAGCTTGTGTAGAAGTGCCTCCACTAGCCATGCTGAAGCTAGCACCTAAGAAATAGCAGTGTGTCCATAGCAGCACAGTCTTTGTCTTGTCTAACACCCCACCCCCCACTGCAAGGGCACACCAAGGGGGTCAAGCACAATTTTACTTGGTGTGTCTAGCCTGAGGAACCTCCATGCTTCTGCAGACATGCTGCTATTTTAGGTGCTAACTCAGCACAGATACCTCTACAAGAGTTGGCAATCACACTTCTCAGGTAAAGTGTAGACATACCATAAGACGCTAAGCTCTTCTGGGCACGATCTTATTTGTTTTGGTGCATTTGAGCCCCAAGGAAGGACAGTGAAAACTGATGGGATTGAATACAAGTAAAGTTCTAACATTGTAAGCATTTTCTATAGTCTTCTACAATTAGCTATTCTCCATTCAGTATTCTGTCTTACAGAAACAATAATAGAGGGCAAGTTATACAATTGCATCTGTGTGTCCACACATACACACACACGTGCACACACACACTCACACTAACTATGTGGAGACTAAAAGATAATTTCTGAGAATTTCAAGCAGCCTTTAAAAGCCAAATTGAGACAGAATTTGGGAATAATCTTGGGTGACGCAGAAAGGGGGCTCTGTTTCCTCAGAGGTTGCTGACTTTATTGTGTATTCCATTAACAATAAAAGCATCCTGTGTTCCTAATTCCCAGTCTGGTATGTCTTTGGGAAAAAAAACCAGAAAACAAAGAAATTGTCCAGGATAGTTGACGTCTCACTGCACAAAACATTGAAGTGTTTGCTTAAGATAAGAAAAGATCACATACAGACTTGCCCTCTACTGTCTGCATTCTGTATGCCAATTGCTAGAGAGTAGCACAAGTAGTGAGTCAGGTACAGCACCTGGTATTCAGAGAACCATTCTGATTATAAACCTGAGACTACTGCACTCTTGCTCCTGTGAGTTACCCATACATGTGCATACAGTCTGCTTGAAAGGACTGTGCTATTTCACCACTGCCAAGATGGGTTGCCTTTATTTGTTACCTTGTCAGTTTGCTGAACTTGGTTGTATAAATGTATGTGTGTATATATACACATACACACTGTATTTGACCATAGATTGTATTTATCTACACACATTTTTAGATAGATAAAATAGTATGCTATACACATTACACACAAAACTACACTGAAAGAACATTAAGGTTGAAAAAATCAAGAACTCCTAAATTAGGAAATGCCAGACTTAAATCACTTGCTCATGTAACCTGAAATCATCCTGGTAAAGGTTTGGAGACTACTTTATAGCACCTTCTTCCAGCAGGACCCAGGCTTATGCCTGTTGATCCCATTCCCTCCCTGGTTAAATTCTGCCTGGAGCCCTCTCGCAGAATCCAGGGAAGGTAGTTTCCAGTCTGATTAATAGCTGTGGGTTCTGTTTCAAACCTTCATAATGAAAAAAAGATCAAAGCTTCACAGCCTCTCCCCTCAGAGGCTATACCAGGGAAGTCCCTTTCCGCAAGTCTGTCCCTCATCCCATGAGTTCATTAACCAAAAGTTCCTAGCTCTTACCTCAGAGCCTTTCTGATAAAAGGACTTTCCCCAGTCGCCTTTCTGTCTCTCTGTTTTTAGAGTTGCTCCTCACAGCACTTGCTCCGGCCCCCATCCAGTTCCTGCTCCTCCTTTTATAGGGATCAGCCAATCTCTTCCCAGGGGTAGCTGTGGGGCTAATTATTCAACCAGCTCCAGGCATCTAACCACAGAGGAGTGGTATCCTTTATACCTCTGCAAGCCCCAATTGTGCATATGCATTAATTATAGCCTTGTCTGTGTACTTCAAGCTAATAGGTATAGTTATGAATTACATGATCACATACTATTTTTCCCAGTGCCCTTAGTCCAAAAGTCCTAGTCCCACCCTTCCATGCACATCATCTCAGTCTATTCTGGTCCCCGTGTGCTTGCCTATGATTCCAAATTCACCCAGCTCCTTATCTCCAGTCTCCTTACCCAGCCAATATTTGTTCCTCCATATCCCCGGAGCTCATTCTCTCTCCCCAGTGGTGCCTTCCAGTCACATCTCAGGGTCCTCTGGGAACATGGAACACAAGTATTTATTTATTTGGGAAAACAGGAGTAATCAGCCAAAACAGACATGAAACCCCTTTGTGTGTATATTTCCTTTATGCATATATAAATATATATGAAACTTAGCAACTTCAGTCAATGCATTGGCCGGCACTCCCCTGACCAGCTCCATCACGAACCTTACTCCCATAAAACCCTATTCACAGTCCAGTTAGTGTGAGTGGTAGTCAAGGGGTATTTGGGGGTGGCTCTACTAGGCTGGTCTGCTCCACGTGTGAGAGAACTGCTCCACCGGGTCCTACTCTGAGATATAGCTGGTGCCATTCTGTGATTTCAGCTCTACTTCCACCAAATGGGTGGGTCGGGGCACTGTAAAATCAGCTCAGTGCTACTGCTGCCCATCAGGTTGGGCCTCACCGTGGAGTCAGCTGTACTGTGCCACACCATTGCTGGTTTGGTTGGTCCTTGCTGTGGACTGAGCTCTGCTTCTGCTGCTAGTGTTGTGCCTGGTCTAGTCCGCACAGAGTACAAAACTCCCCAGGTGAGGAATACAGAATAAAATAGGACCTGTGGAGACAGAACCTACTCTCTGGAAGAGAACCTTTCCTCGTTTTTGTTTCCTGAGCTTCATTATCCAATCAAAGTCCATCCCAGTCCATTAGTCATACAGTCAGTGTGATCCTTCACCCAGGGCAGTCTTGCATTATTCCTAACTCCTTTCATGGATACACTAACAATAATAATTTATTATCTCATTTACACATCAAAACAAGCAAATCCCAACTAAAACAACAGAACTCACTAGGTAGAATTATGGGAAACAGCACTATACTTCACGTAAATGAAGGTGACCAGAGCTGACTTTTTCTCTCCCCAGTACAGGGAGCAGAGAGCTTCATCCCTTCACGTCTCTCAGGGCTCCCGTGCACATATCTACATTCACTGGCAGCTGAACTTTTCAATAACAGTTTTAGGCATATAGATTTTTTCCCATTTAGTTCAGTTAGATTGTGAAGGGTCAATCTAACCCTTTGTTATGGGAAATGGGAGAAGAGTTGGTCCACAAAACAACCTCTCTAATTAGATACAGTCCACACTATGAAACCATTTGATAACCCCTGGTTTGTAGAATTTTGTATCTTTCCAACATGCTCTTTCTTCTCATTAAAATTACAGTTTATCCTTCAGAAGCCATACTTCTTCCCCTACCCCTCTTGCCTAACCTCTAATAAAGAACTATACAATTGAAAAAAAACAATGCAGGAAAGGGCAAAGTGCTGTCCTACAGTGAATGACAATTCATAGACGGAGCAGGCGTCATAATTCTGATGCACAATTTTTATGCTCCAGGAAAATTGAAATGAAAATTTTTAAAAACATGCAAAAAATATCTATTCCCCTGATAAGTGTAAGCCAGAGATTCTCCTGGAATGCTCATCATAACAAGAACCAGACAAAAATATATAATTTCTAGCTCAAGTGGTGTCCTGCATACAGTAAAAAAAAAAAGTAACTAATACTGTACAAGAAGGTTTGTGAAATGTGACAAGCATAAGCACAGACTCAAAAAATGAAAGCTGGTATATTAAAGTCATACACTGATGCAGGAACACTGAAAAGAAGCCTTGTATGAGTGATGTTTAACCCTAATGTTAAAATATTAGTATCAGAAGCAGTTGATAAGTATTCCCTTAGCCGTGCCTCGGATTGTAAGAACCCCCTTGGGATGAGCATTTGAAGTGGTGTGACTGGAGAATGGTGGTTTAGTTTATTAGTGCTACCACACTATTATAAATCAATTAATTAATTATGCAACATATTAATCTGATTGTAATAGCTGTTACCTTCATAGCTTCACTCTGACTAGTACAGAAGGAACATCTTACATTAATAGTAGTAAGTGTACCTAGCTCTTATATAGTGCTTTTCGTCAGCTTTTCAAATGACTAATAAAGGAAGTCAGATTATTATCCCCACATCAAAGAGATGAAAACTGAGGCACAAAGCAGTGAAGTGACCCAGCTTCAGAAATAGAACCCCAGACTTCTGAATTGCAGTCCAGTGCTCTAATAACTAGGCTACAATGCCTAGAATTGAACTGTCATTTGTAGAAACCTGTTTAATTAATCTCTAAGGACAAGTTTAAAACTATGGTTTCATCCCTAAAGTAGAAGAAATGGTTTGAGATGATCAAAGACAACATGCCTTCCTACCAGTGAGACAAGAAAGGGAAACACAGAAGAGAAGGTGAATGTTATCATGGCATCAGCACAGGCCTCAATACTGATCCCAGTTCCTTTCCCTTTGTGCAGCTGCTGGTGCAGCATAGAAGCCACAAAGCAGCCAAGTCTCCTCAGCTGAGAATCCCCCCCGATGAAGAGTATACAAATGGCATAGCCAGTTTTTATATAACCACCCCTGCAGCCCTTATCACAAGGCGTTCCAAAGATGGAGATGTGACCACAGAATGTTATGCTCCAAGTGATCTGGGCAAACTATAGCTAGCTAGACATAATTTAGCGCAACCTCATACTGAGGCCTGGTATCATATTAGAGGTGCTGCATACAGATACACCCACTGGATATTGGGCTCAGCTGTGGACTGAACTCAAGAATTTTGTTCCTCAAATAATTCCAGAGATCTTTTGGAATATCTCCATGTCATATACGAACATTTGAAAGATTAATAGAGCAAATTTCTTAACAACTTTCAAGCCATAACTCTCACTTATCTGAAATAGAGGAATATATCACATTATTAATAGTAGTGGCAGAGTTACCATAGCACCTAGGAATCCTAGTTATGGACCAGAACCCCATTGTGATAACCCATTAAGGAGAAAAATATAGGTGGACTATCTTGTTAAGCAAAGAGGAGAACGCTGAAAACCATGAAAACAAGGTATATCCAGCTGCAAAGTCATGCATGAATGGTAGACTCAGCAATGAACCACCAATAAAATTTAGCAATGAATAAAGAAGACATCTGGAATGCTTTACTATCAGCAGGATCTGATCACAGGAAGAAGACCTTTCCGGTTTCAGTAACTGTTCTGTGTATAGACTGAAAGACTGATGAGAATTGAGACCAATGCATAATAAACTGTCCAAACAGAGAATTTAATTATCTTCACTTGCATATAGTTTGAAAATTTGAGTTAATTTCCTCCTCAAACAAAATGGATGTCACCTACAAATGGATTTTAATGTAGCAGTATCCTGGTATATAAACAGGTCTCCTTGTAAAAGTAAAAAATCCCTCCCTGCCTAGGTTCTCAGTCAGGACCTGTGATGGTCTGTGATACTAGACTTTAAAAAGGGCATCAGTGGTTCCAGTACACAGTACAGGAAAAAACCTAACATATAGGTTTCCTCTCTTTAAAATGCTGAAGGGTTTTATGATTCATCATTTCTAATGTCAACAATTGTAGCAATTTCCTGAAGCCTGGATCACTGACAAATTTTCCCTTTCAGACAATGTCTTCCAAGCAATTCAACTCTTGGATTTAGAAGGCTATTACTATTACCATCGCTTCAGTTCCTTAAGATCCCTGTTTCAAAGACCTCATGTGGGTTCAAATAGACCTGCTCTGTACACTGAGCCAAATGCTGCACACAGAGATAACCTACATTATTCTGATAGGCAGCCAATGCTTTCCTTTGGAGAGCGGATTTGTCCTAGTGGCTAAAGCAAAACTGAAGGTTAGGTGATTCAGTAACTCAACTTGTTGCCACAAAGGGAGATCAAAAACTAGTACCTGGAATTACCAGTATGATTGGCACATGTTCAGCTCCTCGTTGAAAGAGCTAACATTGCGCTGAGGTTTACTGAACACAGAGCATAAGAGCGGGATGAGTTAAGCTAGTAAACCCTTAGGTAATCTAATTATGAGCTACTGAGATTCTAAAGCAATACGTACGGATAAGGAAACAAGAGGATTAGGACATACAAATGTCCCTCTAGTAAAGAGATGTTGCAGAGTTATTATGAAATCACTTGTACGTCTTGAAGAATTTGGATCTGAGCATTGTTTCAACAAATGGCTTTTGCTAATTTCATGTACCCGAGGGATTGCTTAAAAATTTATTCTTACAAAAAATAAAGGCCAGATTTTCAGCTGATGGAAATTGGCAAAGCCCCTGTGAAATCCGTGGAGCCACACTGATGTACAAAAGCTCAAGAACTGGCCCAATATCTGTTGGATACACCAGTTATTCCTGTCTCTCTTTTAGGAAGGATCTGATAGATTTGGTCTTGACTATTACACGTAACTGGATAATTATTGGAAGTGTCTTCCTCCAGTTTAGATGTTTCGAATTTTTATGTGCGTTGGAAAGCCTCCTAGGTATTTTAATTCCAGCACATAAGGCCCCTTTCCCTAACGACAATAGATTTTGTTTGTGTTTTTTCTTTTTAAACCAACCTTTTAGCTGTCTAGTTATTTTTGACCCATATTATTTATATGTCAGCCAAAGATATAGCAAGGAGATGATACTTAGACAACATGGCGTTCTGCTCCTCTAAGCCTGGAAGCATGCAAAAGGCACATATTTAAATAACTGGAAATACTCCTGTTGATTTCAACTGATATTGAACTGGCCCTAAAAGTTGGTGCTTCGGTACCACAGCACAAGCAATAGAGCGCCCACGGAGTTGCCCTGTAGAGCCTGCTTCAACCTAATAGCTGAAATAGCTTCTGTAGACCCTTACACAAACCTGTGAGAAGGGCAGCACAGGAGGATGTGCTTAGTATTGGATCATCCATCCAGCCTTAACTTTGATCTGCCACTTTGAGCAGGGAGATCAGAAGGAGCACAGTCTGAGCAGCATGCAACCCATTATCTCTATATCCAGCTGCCTCTTTATGAAGTGGAAGCACAATCTTCTATTGCCCGGGGAGCCGAAAGTGCTAAAACGCTGCCCTTAAAAATCAGTGCTGCCCTAGGCTACCGCCTAGGTCGCCTAGTGCTTGCACTGGCCCCGCTCTGCTGCCATGGAGAAGGGGCTGGTTTTGACCCTTAATGAGCATTAAGCAATTTGTGTCACTGCTTGTTTATGTTCATGAGTATTTCTTTGAGGTTTGTACACCTGTGCAAAGTCCCTGAGATCCAGCGAAGGAGCATTCAGCACAAATCAAGAGCAGGAGGAGAGGACAAACATGGATATAAACTACCTTTGTGCGCACATGATGCTACATTAGTTCTGCTCTGGCTCAGTCGCCAGCTGCAAGTTAGAGCAGCTTGAAGCTTTCTTTATCTTGTGCCAGCCAGCGACCAACCCAAGAGGCCAATCTTGACTCAGGGACCGCCTGAGCATAGGCATATCATGGCTCTACTCTCTTTCCTCTAGGCACAATCCATTCAGTGGCTTCAGGTAGCAGAGGCGGCATAGGAGGTGCTACCTTGACTTTGCACTGCCAACGATTCCCTCGATGCTTGGAGAAATATTTCTCTGGACTAGAGAAGCTGGGTTTAAGGATGCCTTCTGCCAGTGAAGCAGTGCAAGCTGCACTAATGCCGGGGAGCATCTGGCCCATTGGTCTTAAATAGTTCGATTCTCTTATGTCTGTATTTAGATATTATTTTTCTAAGACATTTTCAGATTTTGGCTGAACATTTAAATAAATAATGTCTTTAAAAATCCTCTGTGGCATAATATTTGGAAGCAATGAGAATTTCACAAAAAGATGAAAAAAGAGTGAATGTCATTTGTGAGAAATGTCAGTATCCTAACTCTCCCCTCCCCCACATGCCACCAAATAAATCAATGCATTAATTGCAGACCCATGCAAATGCTATGCCCTACAAGTTAAAGATGCCAAGAAATACACAGTACAGCTGTCAACAGATCTGAAGGTACTGAGTTTCACAGCTTGTGCTTCCACATTCCTGCACAGTAGAAATCAAAAAGGCCACTGTACTCACAAGATGTCCAGATGAGTGATAGAAAGTAAATCCACTATTAAAGGATGCTTGCAACAGAACGATGAGGTAAGTGTAACTGATGAATTGTTGCTATCTGGCAAGAGGAGATAAAAACTACACAGATGAGGAAAACAATTCTAAAGAGAGTTTCTGCAAAAGTTATCTTGTAACTGAAAACAAAATTGAAGGCCACAGATATAATAGTTTGGCCTACCACAATAGAACAAACTGATGATAACATCTGGCTGTATTCTATTTATGCAAGCAGAAAGAGGAGGTAGTAACAAGAACCACAATATTCAGACTTGCCTACACAGATGAGCCCATGGAAAGGCTGAGTAATTCTTGAATATTAAATTGAAGATCATAACTAATCTTTCTCTAAACTATACTCAAAATACTTAATCAAAAGAATATTACATTTGCAGAGCCATGCAGCCTAAAGTTAGGAAATGCCAGAATTAAGGTTACAAGTACAAAGTTAATTCAGCCCCCTTGTGCCCATGTATTATAAGACAGTCCTTAGCTCCTGGGTTCAAGTCTAGGTTTTGGAGAGATGTGTTCTCTACTGGTTATGGACCATTATGTTCCTATAGGCTCAGGCTGGTTTTCTCCTGCTCTTTTCCTATCCTACTCTCATCTTATCTCCTGTCTCATTTTTCTCCTACTTAACCAACCCTGGTTCCAGTCCAAATTCCCCAATCATCCTATTCACCTCTCAGTTCCAGCTCCTCATCCTCTCCCTCTCAGATCCTAAAAACACACCCCACCTAGTCCATCCCCTACTTTGTTTATATTCATACTCCTCTCCCATGCATCTGCCCCTCCTCCTCTACATTTATCCTTCTGCCCCTCCTCCTCTACATTTATCCTTCCCTTACCCATGTTCTTTACTACCAGTCTGCTCCTATCCCCCCAACAGGTTCTATCCCCCCCGACCCTATCCAACACACCTACCCTGTCTCCTGTCTTTCTCCTCCTCTGTGCATCTCCATCCTCTAGCTCCTGCTCCTTCCCTATCTCTATCTTTCTTCTCCCCCAGTCTCTTGGCACCTGCCGCCTTTGCCTCTATTTACTTTGAGGTAGCCCATCATCTGGAAGTGGATTGTGATCCAATGTCATATGGTTGCAATCCTCTGCTTGTCCCATATTCTTAAATAATTAGAGGGAAACTGGTTACTAAGGAGGAGGGGAATTCTAGGGTGGGGGTTCCAGCATGGAAAAGGGGGGTCCAATTTGGAAAATGATTAGGAGCACTGACAGAGAAAACAAGGAAAACTATAATGTTAAGCTGATTAGTGTCTTGGTTGCTGTTGTGTTGTACAATTCCTAGCAAAGGGGGTCCTGGACCATGACTGGGATTTCTAGACACTCTGGAAATGCAAATAGCAATGCAGGACAGCAGATCTAGGAGTGTAAGCATTCCCATATTTGCAGAATTGTGGGAGCCCCATAGTTCTAATCATTTAAAGCTGGGCCGGGAAAGGTAATGGAGAATATACCCTGAATTAAGAGAAGGATGGAGAGTCGACCAGTTAGAACTTTGTTTCCATCTTTGCTTTATATGGTGGGTCAAGTGAAAAATTCATGGAGATGCTAGTACTTTGAGATGAACCTACTTTGTTTATCTTATGTTACCAATAAAATTCTAAGTAGCAACATAATGACCCTACCAAATAAAAAAAGCTTTGTGCTTTACACCCAGCTGCTTGGTTACCAAACAAACTATAAAATAAAAGCAAAGTATTTCTCATGAGGACAAAGTTAAAATGTCGTCTTTGTTGAGAAAATGAATGGTCCATATGCAAAAGCATCTGCTGAAGGATTGTCTTCAGTCATTACTGAGAAGAATGGCTAGGGAAGCCAAAAGACAATGATCCCAGGACTATTCTGTATATTACCTTGTAACACTATGGAAATCAACTGCCAATTGATTTCAAGTGATATCTTATTAGGCCTGAAGAGCAATAATCCTTTTGTAAAATTACACTGGCATTCTATCTATAAAATGTCTTCTTCTCTCAACAGAGTGGCATTATGGGATTAAGTATATTTTTCTATTTCCCCTCTGGTTGTTCAGACAGCTTTTAAAGTACATCTCCAGTTGCAAATATAGATGTCTAAATGCATGCAGTCAGTATTGTGAAGATAATTGGACAACGTGTTTGCGCCATTTTATTCTGCTTCTCATAATTATCATTTCAAATACAACAGCATTTGGAAATTCAGCAAAGGCTACTTTTTATTTTCATTATGTTTTAAACACAAAGCCACCTTTGGAATTCATTCAAATGAGGAAAACATCCCAGAGCGAAGTCAATGACAACAAAACATGACTCTGATTTGGAAATATCCATGGGAGTCACTAGTCCAAGACTTCAAGGTATGTCAAAAAGAGCCCTGCCGCAAGAAAGGTGAAGGCAGGGAAGGGGTAAATCAGATTCTTCTTCAATGAGTACCTTATGTCAAAGTTTTAGAGCTTTTCCTCTTTCTACCCAGTAAAACAAAAAATAAAGGCTAACTGAACTAAGAATAAAGAGTGAATATCAGTAGAAAAATGACTCTGTTGACAAAAATCAAACATCCCTTGGCTGAATAAAGATTACTGTTCACAATCAGGAAGAAAAGAACACTGAATTCTTTAAATGACCGGATGCATTTTTGAATTATATGCTGCCTTGTGGCATTGCTGATCTTATTAAAAGCATTGTGAAGTGTTCATGCTTTAATGGCTAATCACATACCACGGTGTCTGCGACAACCTCTTTAACCTGCCTGACTGTGCTATCTCTTTCAGAGAAACTTGGTATTACTGACTAAAAGGAATTTGTAACAGAAGCAAAGCAAAGCAAAGTATGTACTGTATATACAAAATCTCTGCATATATAAAAATGCAGAGATTTTTATGTATGCATGGACATATGATTGTAGGCAGCTCTTCACAAAACAGTACACATTTCAGGATCATCTCTATTTATCTATTTCTTGGAGAAGGTGAGGAATATGAACAAACACTTGAGACTTCTATAGGAAAATAGGGGTCTGCTAAAACAGTTTTACTTTCTTAGAGCTGAAGAAATAGCTCAGAACGGTTTTGCACATTTTCACTCCGACTTTTATAAACAACTTGCTTTGGCCATGCTCATGGTCCTTTTGTGTTTGCTTTCCTCAGATAGTCATACTATTGAGTTTTACTGGCATGAATGTTGGTTTTGTTAATACCCATTTAACTGCAATGGGAGAAGAACTCTCTGTTAAATATTCAGTGCTCCTGTCTCTGTAATTGAAGGCTAAAAAATTCTCACTCCAGTCTCTCAACCTCCAAGGAATCCTTCAGCAAAAACACAAAGGTCAAGTCTTGACACTCTTGATATTTGCTGAGCAAAATATAAATGGGGAAAAATGAATTCAGACCCTTTCTGTACATCATAAAGAGGCAAAAATGGGCACAAACACATTTGTGTTTCCTTTGCATGTTCTCCAGATATCTTGAAGGTTTTGCATCTACCCTTTCTATTATGGAAAACTTTTTTCTAACTTGCTTTGTCTCCCATGCATCTGTTCTTTCCCCTTTCTTTTCAGTCTTTTTTTGTTCAGCAATCCTGTTTGTTTTCTTATCTTTCTCATTTTATTTCCCCTCAGTATCATGTGTCTACATTGTATAGTAATTGTTCTCTTTATTTCTCTTTCCCTTCTATGTTCCAATCTTTCTCCCTTCATCACTTCACCTTATTCCAAATGCCAGTCTCTAAACACCCATTCCCACTTCCCCTACCAAGAATTCTCTTACATGCTTCTTTTTCCACCCACCAAATCACACACACTCTCCTCTGTCTCACATCCATAATCTCTCTTTCACACACAAGTCTTCCTTTCACAATCAAGCGGATGGACAAACATTTGGAGATTCCTCCAGAATTCCCACACAGGCCAGCTCCTTCTCCTCCATCCCCAGAACCATTCACACCAATCCAAGCTGGCTTCCCAGATCACACAGGTCTGTTTATACAGGCCTGCTTCCCCAGAAAACACACACACATCTCCTCTCCTCTCCAACACAAGCAGTCAACTCCTCTCACGTGCATGCTCTCTTTCTCACTTGCCTCCTGCCCTCTCACTCTGACTCTTATCATATGCACAGTTTTCTCCTTCTCCTGCTGTTCTCTCAATAAGCCTGCTTCTCTCTGTCCCCGCTCCACATACATTCTGCCTCTCCCTCTCCTCACCATCTCCCCAGACTGGCTTGGCTCCCACCTAGGTTCACTTTCTCTTCTCCCCTTACACACCCCTCTCAAGCTTCTTTCTATCTCCTCCTTCCCAGGCCCTAGGCACCACTCCAGATTCAATCCGCCACTCTACCTCCTGGTGATTCCCACAGTGCCCTTGGAGTTTGGTTAGTGGCAGGGCAGAGAGAGATGAAGTATCTGTGCTTCCTTGCCCTCCTAGCAGGCTCTGTTATGTGCAGCAGCTCAGGAGCCAGCTGGCACCAAGAAGAACTAGAGTGAAGGAGGTAAAAAGCAGTTTAGTCCAGGGGACAATTCAGTGGAGAAGAGCTACAGCAGGAGGGCCTGTTTTAGGGGAAGGTGGAGGAGCATTGGAGAGATATTGAGAGTGAGTAGAGGAAAGAGACACACATGATTTTAGGGAGACAGCAGAAAGATGAGACATGAGCTACTTAAGCACCTGACCTGCCTTTAGGCCCTTAACTCCAGCAGAAAGTACATGGCTGAGTATCCCAAGGGGAGGGAGGTGCCTATCTCTGGCTTGTCAACCAGATATCAGGCCAACTTTATAGGTACCTAAACCTCTTTTCTCTCCATGCCCCCCACCCCCATCTCCCCTTTTTGGCATTTCACAAAATGGCAATATATCATGGCATTTGCAATAGTAGCAAGGTGGGGTGGTGGGGATTACCTGGGAGGGAAATGTTTGGAGGTTATGTTTCCCATACCCTTACTCCAGGGGTTGTGTCTATGCCAGGATTTGGCAATGTGGGGGAATACACATGAGAGATTTTGTGCTACCTTTGCATCTCCCTCTGGACTTGCCTTCCATGTTCTTTGATTGTATCCAGAAACTGATCCTGGATATTTCATTTCCATCATACACCCAGCTTTCTGGTTCATTGTGGCAATGTGATGCCATAGTGCTTGCACAGCTAAAGAATTATTTGGCTTCAATGAGACTTCTCACGTGGTTCAGGTCAGGAATGTGCTTAGGGACCTAGCTGAATCAGGACCTTAGTTTAGAAGCTCTTTAAAGCAAGGAATAGGTCTTAATCATTATAATGTCTTGCATACATTTGCCACAGTATATAAATGATTATTACTAACAATGTGTATTGTAAAGTAAAAAAGAGATCTTTCCATGATTCTTACTATGAAACTGTCTAGTATAACCAAGTGGTATTTTCCCACTGTGTTTAAAAATTTATATAAGTTATGCAGCTTATCACATCTAGTGCATATTGCTCATCTGTCATATCTTGTCAGTACATCGTGCAAACTTTATATTTTTTGTACATGCACTGCTAGTAGTTAATATGGTACAGACAGTACACTGCTTTCCACCAATTCAGGTCACTTCTACAGGGATATACATTTGAATCTATTTGCATATTTTTTCCCCTTTGCATGAACAATTAACATCATCACTTCCATTTCTGTTGTAATTAAACACCATAGCCTAAATTCATTCCTACAGTGAATTTAATAGGGCAGCATCAGGAATAAACTGAGCTACTGAAAGCAAAATCTTAAGTCAATGGGAAACTAAAGAAGTCCTGTTCTCTTCTGTATTTAGGCACAAACTTCAGCTGAGCATCATTAATTAAGAATTAGAGAGAAGCAGGATGCAGCCCAATTTATTCGTTCATTCATGCATTTGCTATTATTGTCAGGCATGTTCCTTTCTAGTGTCAGCAACTTATAATTTTCAAAACAGAACACATCCTACAAACCTACTGTAGCTGCATTAATGCAAAGAATATTATTTGTGAGTCTATGAAAAGATTGTAACAAAGAGATGCACATTCTTGTTCTTTGTTATGGGGGTAATCACTTGAACAATCTCATCAAGAATAATTTTGTATTAAATTGATAAAGTTGGTCTGAATCCATCATTATATTGGTAGTATGATTTACGTTTTGTACACAATAGCCAGGAAACAATGCAATAATCGTGTCTGCTAACTATAGACAAATGTACAAGGCCTAATTACATACATACACAACTACTCTGTTAGGTTCTGGTGGCTTCTGCATTCAAAGACAGGTAGAGCCACAAGAGGGCTCCCAAACTATCTAAAAGGGATACTACCCAATTTCTGTACAAGTCATGAAAGATTTATTCTGTACAACTTGTGTTATTATAAAGAGAACAGTTTGATGTTCTTCCAGGTTTTATCAAACTGTTCACAAAACTAACTAAGCTAGATGATATAGCTAGCAACAATGTATTATAGTGTAGCAAGGAAAGTGAACAATGGTTCCTAAAATACAGAGTATGGGAACCTGAAAACATCACTGCAGTGAAACACTCTGCTTGCAGTACTCCATGGTGACTAATACAGGGTATGAGTTAGTTAGTTAGTTAGTAACTTAGTTAGTTAGTTAGTTAGAGATCATAAAATTCTGAGATTTGGTACGATGGAGAATGTTAGAAGGTGGAAGGAAATAAAAAGGGAGGACAAATGTAATTAAGCCATTAAATAGGAAGGGCCAGATCTGAAGATGGCATAAATTGATGCAGTTCCACTCCCCTCAGTGGAGCTATCTTTATTTACACCATTCATGAATCTGACCAAAAGAGCTCCATGCTATATCTCACTGCAAGTGCTATCTTGCAGGCTATTTCTTTAAATGTACAATAAGAGATTCCTCAGCTCTTCCCAGCATAATGTCTCCCTCAAAGCTCCTTTACTGCTCCCTCCATCCCACTCTAGCCTCAGGGCTTGTGCAAGGATATTTCGCACCCAGGTGAAACTTCCATATGCACCCTCCCCCCCTGTGGCAGCTCCCCACCCCGCACCTGGGGAGCCCTGTGGGGGCCAGGGGGCAGTGCAGGGGATCCGCTCCCAGCTCCAGCTCACCTCCGCTCCGCTCCTCCCCTGAGCTCGCCGCCACCACTCCACTTCTCCCACCTCCCAGGCTTGTGGTGCCAGTCAGCCTTTGAAGAAGCAGAGCGGGGGCGGCACGCTCAGGGGAGGAGGCGGAGCAGAGGTGAGCTGGGGCAGGGAGCGGATCCCCTGCGTACCCCCCCCCCCCATTACTTGCTGTGGGAGGCCATCCCTGCGCACCCCTGCCCCAGCTCACTTCCTCTCCACTGCCTCCCCTCAGCGCACTTTTTGGTGCCCCTAACCACTTGGCGCCCTAGGCAGCCGCCTAGTTTGCCTACTGGTTGCACTGGCCCCACCTAGCCTTGTATATACACAGAGCTAAATTGGTTTAACTAAAAGTGTGTTGTACTGGTTAAGTTACACTGATGGCCCTTTACCAGACTTACAATGGTTTAAATCTGGGTTATAGAAGTTTAGCTTGCCCCCAGCACTCTACTAGCTTTGGAACCATCATTTAGCTCTAAAAATTCTACTGCCACACATTCATATTCATACTATCAATGATTCACTGTCTGTATAGAGTAATACATACCACAGATGTAATAAACTTAGTGTGCCCATTTTTGGCTTCATTAGGAGAAAGTATATATTACCAAAATAATGGCTGCACATTTGAGCCATTTAGGTTGTGCCCTCAGCAGGGAAAAGGGAGTGTTAGCTAACACACAGTAACTAACATGAGGTAAAATCCTAGACATGGCAAGGCAATTCGTAGTTCCTGCTCACTCATGGGAAACTTACAGAATGACTTGTCTTCACTGGGATTTTACCATGTGTTAATTATCTCATTATGCAACTCAAATTCAAAACATGTCTTTTTTCCTACTGAAGACAACGCCTTATATGAAAACACTATTTTGTCAGCAATGTATACTGTCTGATTGAGGTACAGAAAAAAAGGAGGACTGATTTTCATGCTCATATCCACCCTGCGTTAAGTTGCAGGCTTCTTTTTCCAAACCTCACAGCCACAAGAGATGACTTATTGCAAACTATAAAAAGCACTGGCAGTTTCCAGTGAGTAATTAATACAAACCCCATTGTTGTTGCATCCGTTGCATCCAACGAAGTGGGTATTAGCCCACGAAAGCTTATGCTCTAATACTTTAGTTAATCTTTAAGGTGCCGCAGGACTCCTTGTCACTTCTGCAATTCCAGACTAACACGGCTACCCCTCTGATTCTAATACAAACCCCAGTATTCTTCCATCTAAATGCTTAATAACAATTTATTTGGGCCTCAAGCTTCATTTATAAATAAGCAGGTAATTCATTGACAATGTATTTTTCCCCCTTTTTTCTAAAAGAAGAGATTTAGAGATAAGACACCGCATGATAGAAACAAATAATGACAAAGGAGATAAAACAAGTTGTTATGATAACGAAAAGAGTGAAATGTTGTTTATAAAGCCATAGACAGGAATGGATGTCTTTTTTCCTGCTGTGGAGTATTGATTTTCTCAAGAAAAGAAAATCAGTTTTATTCAATCCACTATATTTACACCTACAACAGAAATATCTGATCCTTAAGGATACAGTAATAGTTCCCAGAGCTGGCTGCTTGTTAAGTATTTTATAAATTTAATGCAATCAATAATGAAACGGATGGCCGAGGCAAAATGTTTTCAAAATCATTTTCTACACATGCCTGGACAAATTCTGCTCTCCACTGCCAGAGTGTGAATGTGGAATAACATCATTGACTCTTCTAAATGAAAGCAGAGTTTGACCTACAGAAGGATTTCAGTAGCATGCCATTCCTGAACTCCCTACTTACTCATAACTCCTGTCCACTTCAGCATAACTAACGTCTAGAAATTACACATGAAAAACAAATATGATGGGTATGTCTACACTGTGATAAAAATCCCATGGCACCAAGTCAGAGATCCCAAGTCAATTGACCCAGGCCAATCACAGCCATGCCATGGGTCTTTTACTGTAGTGTAGACATACCCACAGACCTGACCCTGCAGACTTCTCTCACCAGAGCAGTTCTATTTAAGTAATATGGCTAGACTGAGTTGCTTCTAGCCTGTGTAAAGGATGGAACTGCAGTTCCTGGTGTAGCACAGGAAAGGAATTGTGCTTCATTACTCCTTTCCTCTGCCTGTGCTCCTTTCCCTTTGTTTTGCCTCCTATGCCAAGGGCTAAACAGGGTGTGGTATAGGAGCTGCTATTCTAGTGCTATCCCAGCTGAGGATTTCCCTATAGAGGGGAGATCCTCCAAGGGCTGCACTGGCGGAGTGGCACAAAGGGGTGAGAGCATATCTGAGTATCAGGACTCCAAAGTTCATCCATCCTTAATTCATGACAAGGACGCTAACAAATTAGAAGGGATTCTCCTGCTGTACAGTATGTTTTATATCTAGCTAAGAGGCACAGGCGCCGACTCCATGGGTGCTTTAGGGCTGGAGCACCCACAGGGAAAAATTAGTGGGTGCTCTGCACCCACTGGCAGCCAAACTCCCAGCCTCCTCCTCCTTCCCTGAGCATGCCACGTCCTTGTTCATCCACCTACCTCCAGTGCTTTCTGCCACCAAACAGCTGTAGCAAGCTCTGGGAGGGAAGGGGGAGGAGCGAGAATGTGGCACACTCCGGGGAGGAGACAGGGAAGAGGCGGGGCCGATGCGGAGATTTGGGGAAGGAGTCGGAATAGGGGCAGGGAGAGGGCAGAGTTCGGCCGGGGACATTGGGGAAGGGGTTGGAATGGGGGCAGGGCAGGGGTGGAGTCAGGGTGGGGCTGGGGCAGAGCACCCACCAGTGCTAGTAGAAGTCGGCACCTATGCTAAGAGGTATGTCTTCCTCATGATATAGCACTGAGAAACTCTTACCCCTTAATGTTATGTGACAAAGCTCTGTCCTTATCTTCGTGGATCCTGCATTTCCTGGGGGATTTTCACTAGCCTCAGAGGCTCACTGTGACCCTCCACGTAGCCCTTCTCTCTCTAGAGACAAGGTCACAGCCTATTGAGCCATTTTCATCATAAGCCAGTGAGGCGAAGCTATCCTTCCTGATACAGTCTCTATTGTCTCCCAATCTCAGAGACTAATTAGGGGAGGTAGAAAGGAGGGAGCCTGGGCCCGCCCTCTACACTGGGCTCCAGCCCAGGGACCCTAACAGTATCAGCTAATATGGCTGACCTTTTATCCACAAAACAATTCCCTGGGCTACTTCCCCACAGCAGTCTCCGCTTCTTCAAACTCCACTTCACCCTTACCTCAGGGCCTCCTTCCTTGTGTATGATATGTAGTCCACCACTCAGTCTCACCAACAGCACAACTTCCTCCCACAGCTCCTGACACCCACACCCACCTGACTAACTGGGAGGTTTTTAACTGGTTTCAGCCAGTCCCTGATTGGCTTCAGGTGTCCCAATCAGGCTAGCTGTTTCTACTCCTTTCTAGAAGGTTCCATTGGTACCAGGGATTTGTTTAGCCTGAGACTACTATATCTATTCTTTAGCACTTTCCTATAGCCATCCGGCCTTGCCTCATCACAGTTAACACAGATCCAATGATCATTTTCTGAGACTAAAGAATACGACTGAGGAAAAATAATTTATCAAGGCCTTTTATTCCTGATTTATCTAGCTGATGTCTATAAAAAGCATAAAAAGAAATTAAATCATAGAAAAAGTATTCATCGAATGGCAAGATTTTAACACAAATCTTAGCCAACTCTTCTATCATTGGACTACCAATACCAGTGGTGGTATTGCATGTCAAAGCAAAGTTGAAGATATCTTTCCTTGGATAAGGTTAAATGGAAAGGACAGTAACAACATTTCAATTAAAGGAAGTAATATACAGCTGCTCATGAGAAGACTGTTTGCCTAAAATCTCTGCACTAGACTGCATTCGCTAACATAATTAAACTAACCAAGATTTCTCTCCAGCCTTGAACTCTGTTCCTTACAAGAGAATCGTGTAGATAAATATAACATCCATTGACAAGCTATTTTTAAATTTAAAATGCTTAATTAGTTGTTTACACCACACCAGCTTGGAGGGATTTTTTTTAATCTCTCGACAGTGATATTTCATACAACAGCTTCAATATTTTTTCCAGTTCAGTGCTTTCTGCTTGAATTCAAAAAGGCTGTGTTGTCTGATGAGTGTACATTTAAAAGTATAGCTGCAGTTCGAAAATTGTGAATATAAAGGACATGATTATAACTTGGTGAATGAGAAGGGATTGCCATCCCCAGCCGTTGCATCTGAACTCAGGTGTGCGCCCCTCTCTATGTCCCCTCGGGTGTCTATTGCCACCTGACAGAACTAGGTTGTTCTGATCTTTGAACTCCAGGTCAGCAAGCACCAGGATTGTATTTGACGCTTGTGGAGGGATGTAAGGGAGAGAAGGTTCCTTTTGTGCTCTTGCTCAGTGGTGCACAAAATATAGCCCTCAATGGGAGTCACATAACTGACAATGGTTATTTATGACTAAAGCCTGAATAATATTTCTGAGAAGAATAATTAATAGGAAATAAAGAACAAATACATTTCCGAGGGAATTGTTTTGTGCGTGTGTGTGTGTGGGGGGGGACTCTGAATTATCTGAAGATTCTTGGTGAATTACAGCTCTCTGTAATATCCCCTCTACTCCATAGAATGACATCAGCAATCAAACAGTGAATTGACTACGGTGCTTTTACCCTGCTAAGATCTACAACTCGTCTCATAATAATTTGAGGAAAAAATGGGAAAAGACAAAAATAAAACTGCTGCTATATATCAGAAGTAGGGAGACTGGCCAAAAATCAGTGGGGCCAGTGGATGACTGAGGTGCTAAACGAGTATTCAGGAAAGACAAGGCTATTTCAGAGAAGCTAAATGAAGTCTTTGCATCCGTCTTCACTACAGAGGATGTGAGGGAGATTCCCACACCTGAGCCATTCTTAGCTAACAAATCTGAAGAACTATCTCAAACAGAGATGCCAGGAGAGGAGGTTTTGGAACAAATTGATAAATTAAGCAGAAATAAGTTACCAGGATCAGATGGTATTCACCCAAGAGTTTTGAAGGAACACAAATATGAAACTGCAGAACTGCTAACTGTAGTATGTAACCTCTCTCTTAAATCATCCTCTGTACCAGATGGCTGGAGGGTAGCTAATGTAATGCCATTAAAAAACAAACAAAACAAAAAGGGCTGCAGAGGCAATCATGTGTATTACAGGCCAATAAGCCTAACTTCAGTACCAGGAAAATTGGTTGAAATTATAGTAAAGAACAGAATTATCAGGCACATAGATGAACAAAATATGTTGGGGAAGAGTCAACACAGCTTTTGAAAAGGGAAATCATGCCTCACCAATCTATTAGAATTCTTTGAGGGAGTTAACAAGCATATGGACAAGGGTGACCCAGGGGATGTAGTGTACTTGAAATTTCAGAAAGCCTTTGCGGAGGTCCCTTACCATGGGCTCTTAAGCAAACTAAGCAAGCATGGGATAAGAGGAACGATCCTCTCATGGATCAGTAACTGATTAAAAGATAGAAATCTGAGGGTCAGAATAAATGATTATTTTTTACAGTGGTGAGAAGTAAATAGTAGGGTCCCCTCAAGGATCTGCACCGGGACCAGTACTGTTCAATATATTTATGAATGATCTGGAAAAACAATGAGGTACCAAATTTGTAGATAATATAAAATTACTCACAGTCCAAAGTTGACTGCAAAGAATTACAAAGGAATCTCACAAAATTGGTTGACTTACTAACAAAATGGCAGATTAACTTCAGTGCTGATAAATGTAAAGTAATACACACTGGAAAACATAATCCAAGTATACATATAAAATAATAGGGTCTAGATTATCTGTTATTATCCAAGAATGAGATATTGAAGTCATTGTGGATAGTTCTCTGAAAACATCTGCTTAATGTTCAGTGGCAGTCAAAAAAAGCTAACAGGATGTTAGGAATGATTAGGAAAGGGATAGAAAGTATGACAAAATATTGCAATGACGTTATATAAATCCATAGTATGCCTACACCTTGAATACTATATCTTAGGATTGGAAAAAGTACAGAAAAGGGCAATAAAATGAGTAAGAGTCTGGAACAGCTTCTCTATGAGGCGCTATTAAAAAGACTGGGACTGCTCAGATTAAAAAAGGGATGACTAAGGAAAGATATAATAGAGGTCTATAAAATCATGAATGGTATGGAAAAAGTGAACGGGGAAGAGTAATTTACTCCTTCACAGAACACAAGAACAACTCTAATGTTTCTCTAATATCCTGGGACCAACACAGTTATAACTACACTGCATACAAGAACAAGGTGTCACCCAATGAAATTAATAGGCAGCAGGTCTAAAAGAAACACAAAGAAGTACTTCTTCACACATTGTGAAGTCAACCTATGAAACTTGTTGCCAGGGCATGTTATGAAGGCCAAAAGTATAACTGGGTTTTAAAAAGAATTAGATCAGTTCATGGAGGATAGGTCCATCAATGCTCTTATCCAAGATGCACAGGGATGCAACCCCATGCTCTGGTGTCCTTAAACCCCTGACTGCCAGAAGTTGGGACTGGATGACAGAGGATGGATACTTGATAATTATCATGTTCTGATCATTCTTTCTAAAGCACCTGGCACCAGCCACTATTGGAAGACAGGATACTGGGCTAGTTGGACCATTGGTTTGACCCAGTGTGGCCACTCTTATGGTCTTATAGTAACTGTGCTGGTTATTTTTAAAAAATATGTTACATACCTTTTGCTACCAATATAACTAGAACAACTTAACTCTCGTGTGACAGACTGTCAGAGTTCATGTCAGATGAAACCCAGTGATCTCAAATTTCCTTGGAGTTTCTGCAATCCATCATTGAAATGAAATTATATCAGTTACCATAGAAACATCTTGACTAATAGCCTGAAAATATATTTACAGGAAATAAATATAGTTTCACTAAAGCAAAAATCTGCAACTCCTTCTGTGCTATGTTTCGAATAAGCAGCTATTCTGTTCACTGATCCACACACTCAGCAAAAGATAACCTTTTGAATTTTGCTTTAGTATATAATTAATAAAAGTTATTTTTCCCACTAGTATTTTCTTTTATGAATAAAATACCAGTTGCTGAGTAACACAGAGCTGTAAAGAGAAAAGATAACAAAAGTCATTTAGTTCAGGTCTCATATTAATGTGCACATTTAGAATTCCATATTTTTAGTCAAGAAATACATTCTTTGATATTGGTAGTATACCCACATTTTATCTTAGAGAAAATAGGATGCTATTGAGAACATGCTACAGAGGAAAAAATATGTGACATGCAAAAGCAACATTAATTCAGGAAATAGAATTGAAATGTTGACTTAGGCTGGGATGAGAATGATGATTGTCATCTTCATTATCATAACACCCTTATTATTAATTATTATTATTATTTGTATTACTGTAGTTCCCAGGAGAGCCCTGGTCACAGAAGAGGACCCACAATGCTAGGTGCTGCACAAAACCGCATAACTTCCAAGAACGGGATTTGGGAGTCTAACCCGCTTAGCCCCCTTTGAAAATTCTTGTTTTATTTAGCCCTTCAGAAACTGCAGAATTATGTGTGTAAAAAACCTAAACAGAACAGAAAAGAATGGATTGGGATCATTATCTAGCTCTTGGTTATCTAACCAGAGTAGGATATATAGATTTTTGTTAGCATTTCATTGCTTCAAAGGCATGGTACATGTATCTGTGTTTTGATGGAGAGAGATTAAAATGATAATTTCTTTGCATATACCCACTCTGTAACTTCCCCTTAGGGGACCCTCATCAACTATTTTTTGGGAGTTTTTTGTAAATCAGATTTAAGAAATTTTATTTGCATTAATCCCATAATTGAACTAATGATTAGATCCAAATTATATTGCACAATAACATATATAGTTTGCTAAACTGCTAGTACATATAATCATTACACTGAAGATATTTTGACACACTTTTCTTATCCCAGAGTAGATTAGGCCACATTTCCCTGTAGCGGCTATTAGTGGCTCTGTTATGTTAATTAAGTCATACCTCAGAATGCACATACATCACGTTTTTATACTTACACTTTATGCTTGCCCTATTAAATTGTTTAAATGAATGTGACATTGCAAGAATAATATCCCTGAATACAACCAACTCAGAACCTTTCTTTCTCTTCTCATTAAATTAGGCTGATTTTTGTCATCTATATTAAATTCTTAAAAAATTCATGCGAGATCCCAAGACTTGTGTTTTCAACCCAAATGAAGGCTGTTCAGAACATTTTTTGCACATAATCTATACTTTTACTGATTGCCTAAAATGAAAACCCAAAGCAGGGCATCATAATATTCATGGTTTAATATAAATTAATCATGGGCACAGACAGAATATCTTCAATCATATTATGAATACAAGATAACTCAATTCTCACTAGTGTCTTCAGTGATTTAGTTTGTTTCCTGGGTATGTTAATCTTCTAAACCCCTGGGACAAAACTATGGCAATATCTGGTAAGTAATTATTAGGAATTAATACTCAAACAACAGTATAATTAATCCGAAAAAGGTTTATTAAGTATTAAAATTATTCAAGGTACTAATTTTATGCATATTATTAGCACCAATTTCATTTGTGTAATATTCAGAATATTAATACCAATAAATATATCTATTCAGAGACCCTAGCAGAAGAGTCCCCCAGTAATTTGATTTTTCAATTGCAGAAAAAATGCATGCTATTGAAATACTTTCAGAATAACTGTTTGTAGTTCTCTGTGTTTAATAGTAGGGAACAAAGCGTAATGAAACGGGGGAGGATAGTGTCAGCCATAAAGCCTCTGATCCCGTATATAGTCATTTAAAGTAATTTCACAGTAAACTACACTACCATTGCCCAAATGGTGCTCTCAGCTACACCAGGGTTAAACTGGATTTCCATGAGTTATTGTGTGGTAACTGGAGCAGGTCTGGGTGCAGTCACTTTAATGACATTTTTACTGGCCTTTAGACTTTAGAAATGGGCCCAAAGTAATTCAGCCCGTGTGTGACTCTGATAAGGCTGTCGGTTTTAAGGAAAGACAAATCATTGCTAGCTTTAAAAAGAAAGGATCAACAAATACATGTTTGTCAGCAGCATATTAAAACTTGCCCCCATCTAACAGCCTTTGGTGTACTGCAATAGACTATATAATTACAATGATTCATAGAGCTTCATACTGTCTAAGATAGCAATATAATTATTTCCTACAACTTTATACAATTTCCCAAACTTCAGTCCTCATGATTCAACTTCTGTGATTCAGCGTTTGAAGTGTTTGCAAATCAGCTCAAGAAATTGATATCCATTCTGAGTTAGTTGTTTCTGAGCCAAAATGAAAAATTCCACCCTGAAGATAAAATATACAGTAGAGTCCCTTGGTTACTCAAACCTATCAAAGGGAATAGACATCTGAAATTAACCTGGAACTGAAAAATGAAAACGGAGTAGCCATGTAGATAAAGTGAACAAGCAAAGTGCATCAGCAGATTAGACGGCAGATTTGAAATGGTAAATGTTATCAGGCTAATCCACTGTGTTCAAAACGAATTGCAGTTGACAAATGTCAACTGCCTATTACTAAACTCCTTTGAACGATATATTAGCCTCATTGACTTGCCTTACACACTTCCAATGTATTTTTTCATACAAGACAAAGAATGTGAAGAACACCAAGTGTGTGTGTTTGGGGGTTTTACCAAGAATTTCAGACTTACATGAGCACCAGGTTCTTAGTTTCATGGCTATGTGAAATCCTTTGTGACTTAGTCTGTGACTTATCTAACCTGTATCAAACACAGAAAAACAACAAACGTATATATATTCCCAGAGAAAAAACTATGCTAAAATGGAGTAAAGGTTCAGAGTACATATCAGTAATTTAGCATAAAATACATTCAAATTATATGTTGTAATTATCCCAGAACTAAGTATTATAAAGCCAGGAAATTCAGAGGCAAGGCTGAAGTTCAGAGAAATCTGACATACACATGTGTTAAGGTATGAACTCAATTCAACCTTAAGAATGGAGTCACAAATGTTATCTCCACAATATAAAAACAGTTGCAATTTAGATGTCCGTGTTATGGACAATGAGCATCAGCTGCAGTCGAAGTTGTCATATTTTCACTCTCCCATTCTTGCTGCTCATATTGGTGAGAAGAACAAATCTGTAATAGGGTCATTTGTTCTTTGTAGCTGAATAATATAATTCATTACCTTTCATTTTGATCTCTTCTTTCTCTACTTCCATTTCCAGGAACATGTGCCTGAACCAAAGTCCATTGATATCAATGGGTTTCTTTGCATTTACTTAACAGCCTTTGTAGAAGATACTATGTTTGAAACATGCTAAAATATTATAGAACCCAAATAACAATAAAAATAAACAACAACATATGGTAACTGGATAAATATTGACCTCTGTATTAATATTCATAAAGATGCATTGTGCTTTTATACTATCTTTCATCTAAGGATTTCAAATTGCTTACTAAATAGCAGTTAATAAGGCTTTAAAACACCATTATAGATGGGTAAACTAAGGCACGGGGTTGGCATGACTTGCCTACGGTCACATGGTGAGTCATTTGCAGAACTGGGAATAGAGTCCAGGCATCTTGATTTGCAGTATCATTCTCTAACCACTAGATGTGCTCCCTCTATTATTAGTTTGGAAAAAACCCCACAAAAAACGTATCCTATCAAAGAAATTCACACAATATTTGGCTTACCTCCCAGGTTTCATTTTAGAAACAAAATTAACTCAATATTGTTCCTTGAGTTCTATAGAAAATTCTGTTTATGCTAAACGGGATTATTAATAGAAGAATAATGATTTTTATAGATTTCTGGCATGAAGGCAATAGCCTATATTGTGATTAATATAACATTTAAAGTCTGGAGGTCAGTCAAGAAAAATAAGCTCACTAAGATTTATAAAACACTATCTTAATAGCACCCCACTGACTGCCGAATCTCTGTTGTTTCTGAATAGCTATTGTAGAATTCTTCATTTCAGGCACCATTCCCAACTTGCTGTCTTGATTACCCTAAGACTATTCATATTGGAAATACTAAAATACGAAGGCAATGAAACATTCTTGTGTTAACATTTTGAAACTTTAGGCATGCTGGTCATACATTTCATTTTCACTGATCTAAAACAAGAAGCATTCATGTCAAAGTAACACAAAATACGTAAGTAAGGAGATATTTGTATTATTTAGAAAGTTATGCCTAAAAATATGGGATCCAAATAACAAGATGACAACCTGGAAATTCCAGCTACAGACATGTGAAGATATCATTTTGCTACAACTAACAATCTGTACACATAGCAGTCACATAATTTTATTCCTTAAAAGATAAAAAGTTATATTTGGAAAGGAAGACATATAACAAATATAAAATAATAGGAATAAATATAATGCTAAACAAAATCTAAGCTTTTAACTGGGTGGGGGGGCCGTGGAGAGGGTAGGGCTGCAGACAAATAAAACCCCAAAGCAAAAACAAACAAACAAACAAAAACCACCATAGGGAGTCTATGGGGAGATGAAGGAACTTGAAACAAAATGGAATTCTAGAGTCTCTACTTGACATTTTTTGAAATTCTGGAAAAAAAATCTGTATTTTAGAAGATTTCAAGGCATTTCAAAAAGAAAGTTATATTAAAAATAAGTAATCTTACCTGGTATTTGTAGTGTGCATGTGTATGTAATTATTATGATTTTGTTGGTATACTACACTTTTAAATTTCTAAGGCACCTTCAGATGTACTTGCAATTTTGTTAGACATAGTAGATGCATTATGTTACAGGAGAAGCATACAGTGTGCTCTTTCAATGAGAATTTACCATTGTTTTTTCTTGTTTTGTGATTTCCTCTCATCTAAAAAAACATCCATTCAGCCTGAAATGACAATATATGGCTGTTCTTTATGTATGGAAAACATGATGGTATGAATATGGAAGTCTGATCTGGAAGGACAAAAAGATATGTTACTCATATCACCTGGCACCCTCACGACATTTTGTTTGACTTCAGAGAAACCAGCATGAGGTTGCAAGATCTGCTGCAAATGATACAAAGGACAGTCTAAAACTCCAGAAGCAAAAGATATGATGAGAAGGAAGAGGTAAAGTCTTTCTCTGTTTCTCATTCACCACTGATCAGGCCTCTTTTAAAGAATCTTCAGCTTAACAGAGTCAGGACCACTTGGGTTCTTTGTCGCTGAAGAAAATAATTCAAGCAAATATATTGCATGCAATCTCAGCAGCAGTACAATTCCCTTATTTTTTTTCTTGTTACTAGGGCTTCCGAGCAAGGAAAAGAATGTACAAAATGTAAAATAGCATCACAAAACTCTCATGAAAAACAAGGCTGCTTGTCAACACTTCTAACTGCTCCTGTACATCAATGATTCATAATGATGTCATGCATCTGTCCAGTTAAGAGGTAAATGAGTACCTAGGTTTAGTTGGTACATAAGTAGATTCTTCAGACACAGCTATAGTAAATGTTCCAGTTACCCACACCAGCAACTGGCTTTCACAACTGTGGGTACTGTATTTGTTGTCCAGATGGTTTGGTTTCATATTGATTTCTTTTATTCACTGTAAAAAAAATCCAGTTAAATAGTCAAGACATAACATGAAGGTGAAATCATATCATTAATAGAGTGTACAACCTACATAGGCAGTTATACACACAAGCCAACTCTTTACCTTCTTCCCCATAATTTCTAGTTATATGCAGTGTAGTATTAGAAGCAATAAATTTTGCAGAATGGGCTTTGGTTTAAGTGAGCACGATCCATCAACGTGTGAAACTAATAACAGCGAATACTGTACGGTAGTGCCTTTCCCAAGAACTTGTTCATACTGCTTCTAACTAGATAATGTTGTAGTGTTTTATAATAGAACAGCTATAATTGATATCAGAGCATAAGAGCCCAATTTTCAAATGTGGGCACATTAAACAGGACATCCATAGCTCCTTTTTTGACATGCAAAATGACACACTTAAGTCCCCAAATAGTATTTGGATGCATAATTTAAGTGACCGCATCCACTTGAAATAATAATATCAACCCTTCAATCCATCCAGTTAGAGAAAATTGCAAAGTGCTTGTTCCCCTCTCCCCGCCACCACTCCCTTTCTTGCTGAACTAAAGCCAATGAATTTGGGACTATCATTCTTCTAGACACTCCCCCAGCACCTCTTTTTATATTTTATGGGATAACAAGTCATTGCTGTGCTGTTGGCTTTGTACTTTGCAATGCTTTCAGATCTGGGCATCCTAGCCTGTAGCTAGAGTATGAGTATGCAGATAGAGCTCATAAAGTCTTAATGTGACTTTCTCGTTTTCCTTATGCATTACCTCGGTTCTATTTGATTTGTTGTTTTGGTTTAAGGCTATTCTTGCTTGGAATTTAAAGAACCAATGCACTTTCTGTTTTTCATAGGCTGAGACCATCTGCCTCTTAATTACTGAAGTTCAAGGAACTCACTTCGGGTCCAGATTCTCATTCAATATATAACTCTATCAATGGCCCTATTGAAGTAAATGAGAACACTTGTTTAATAAGATATTATTAAGCATTAGAAAGGATATCAGAATCTGGCCCCTAATATGTGCAGCGTAAATCTATTGGTGTGCTGTTCTTACACAGTGAGTACTGCTTCATGCACTTTTATTCAGAATATGCACCAATTAAACTTGTCATTTAAGCACCAGTGCATGCTGTATGCCAGGCCCTTTCACTTTGCCAAGCTAACTCACATGAAGCTGCTTGAACCCTTACCTTTGCTACCGCCTTCACTCTACAATTTTCCAAGAGTCACAATCCTTCACTCGTTCCCACCTGGCTCCTTACCTCAAACCTCCTCCTCTCTCCTTCTCCCCTTCTAACTCCTCCTCTTGTATTTTTTGCTCATCCCATCTAGCATATAAAGGTATGTCTAATGTTTGTAATAGCTAAATCCAGATCATAGGCTCTTTGATGTAGAGGACATGTCTTCTGTAAAACATCTAGTTTACTTTAGGTATGGGTTAAAATTTTCATATGTATCCAAGAGAATGAGGATCCTAAGTCCCATTGACTTTTAATTAAACTGATGTTTCTAAGTGATTTAGATACTTTTGAATGTTTTACACATAATAAATAATAATAAATATAATAGTGCTATTCAGATATTGAGATGTGGCTGAAATGTATTTCCATGAGCTGTTTGCAGCTTTCTACTAAAATCATGATTTTCAGTGCTTTTTTCCAGCTGAATCCTCCTTTGAAATCATGACAACTTGGAAGAATATATGGATAATTTGTTCAGCTCTAAAAAAAGACACTCCTGCCCCAAAATTTGAAATCAAAACCAGAGAGCATATGCGGAGCCTGAAGATCCAGACAGAACCAGTGATCTTGCTGCGACATTGTGAATCACGCTGTTATAAGACTTCAGCTTCGTCATGTAGTCCGGAAGTATAGACCTGCTTGCATAAGTCTACATGGGGATGGCCCTAGACCAAATGGTGCCATGGGTAAGGAGCATTTTCGTTCCCTCTCCATTTCTTAAACTTTTGAATACCCCTTTTTTATTGCATTTCTAGCCCATTTCAAAACTTTGATGCATGATTTGCATGCATGATTTATCCCTGTCATATAAAAGTCTTAAAACACAAGTACACTGTCACAATTACACAATAAAACAAGGTTCACAATATTGCAGCTGAGTTCTCACTACACTTCACTTCATTCTTGTATCTCACTGACTGACTAACAAGGCCCCGCCCATTGTGTACCACCAGGGGATGGCTTACAATATTCTAGGAGGTTCAAGGAAAATGTTCTCAGAAAGTCTAGAAAGTTCCATGAGATTCTACAAAGGTCCAGAACATTCTAGGAGGTTAGTGAAAAATGAATCCTCATATGGATCACCTGAAACATTTTATTTCAAACATTCTATTTTCCCTTTTGTTGCTAACAACAAAAACAGCACCCTGAGCCCAGCACCCCAGGCGGTCATCTGGGTCGCCTGCCCCTAAATCCAGCCCTGAATCTACAAGCACCAAGGTTGTAGCATGTTACAGCCATGTAACTAAGACTCACTGCCAATGAGTCAGTGCAGACTACAGTGCTCTTCCACAAGCAACTGCTGGAGAGCAAAAGTGACTAATTGAGAAGAATGGTAAGGGATATTGAAAAAAGTAGATGCAAAAGCTACTTTCATATAATTAGTCAGCTGCAGTGAATTAAGAATTCAGATCTGCTAGGCTCTTTTTTTGTTCAGTTTGATTCAAGCATTTTTAACCTGGACATAAATGGAAATTGCAAGGGAAAAATAAAGATTGGTAAAACATACATCAGCCCCAGTTCAGGTAGGCAGAGACACACTATTCAAAGCTTGGATTTAGGGGTCTCCAATTATAGAGTAAGGCAAGCCAATCTACATCTCCCTAAATACCTTGGCTCATTGGCCCACTTCGCCTATTCTTCTCTCATTATTCTCTAAAGTGGACACAGGATGGAAGAATGGCAAAAAGCTAGGAAAACAGATGTGTCCATTATAACCAGCCTGTTTACACATGTACCATGTGTAAATACCATGGCACTAACATCTGTCAGATTTATACATAGCCTTTCTCCAATACCATCTGTGCAACTGTCATTTGCAATGTGTACAACATTTAGCCATCCATAATTTTAAGTATCAGTTCGCAGTTTGGGTCAGACACCCCTGGTTTTGTATCAGGGTGATTTTCATATAAACAACTCATCTAGCAAAACCAACATCAAGTGCAGCAAAAATGTCCTTTAAAGTGGAGGCTAAATCTTCCTAAGTAACACTTCAGTTGTTTGAAGGTAACTGGAATACATATCAACATATTCTCCAGTGATGGTAATACAGATTTCTGAATCAAGGCAATGAACAATCATATGGCATGTAGCTGACTCTGGAAGAAAAAAAAAGAAAGAAAAGCCTTTATGTCTCTACTGGGAATACAAAGCAGATGGTAATTATGTTTGTTCCTGTCATGCAGCAGTAAAGAACTCCTTCGATTGAGCCAGTCTTGTCAGCTACCTAAAATAAGCAGACCTACCAATCCTTAATACGATCCAGTTAATAATACCCCTTGGATCTAAATCTTTTTTCATAAATATTAGTGCTGTTTACTGCTCAACCTGTGTCCCTTGCAGTATTAATACCATGAATTATTTTAATTTCTGCAGGGTTGCTTACTTGTCCATAAGGAGAGACATTATGGCGGACTCCTGGGATTGTCTGCTGTATTAAAAATTCACTTCTTCTACCGAACTGTATTAACCTTCTCTCTCAAACAACCCATGTGCCATATGTTATTGAAGTTGGGTACACTGCATCTGTAATATTTAGAAATGGGATTAAGTGGCTTTCTGCAGATGCATTTATTTAAAAATAAATAATAAAGACATACAAAGAAACCTCCAGACCCCAAAGTAATTCATTCAATGACAATGTGAAGTAGCCTGATTGTAAACTGTTTTTATGTTCATTAAACCTTTAACAGCTTATGGAAAGTTAATGGAAAAAACTGAGATAAGGAATATATTTCCTGAGTGGGATTTTGAAATATATTTTGTAATATATATGGATTGAAGGTATCCATCTACCCAAATGCTTAGACTAGCAGTTCCCTGTCTGTGGTCCATGGAACTTGCTGGTCCAGGGAGAGCTGGCAGTCACACAGAATTCTCTCTCTCTTTGTGTGTTGACAGGTGCTAGATCTCATTAAAATAAATTAGAATTATATATTAAATTAAATATTTTCCTAATACAATCTTTCTATTGATGTAGTTCCCATAGGGATGTTATTTGATCATGAGAGGGGGGACATGAGTGAGAGAGGACATCCAGGATACCAGTGGGAAAAGATATATCTATCAAAATGTGGTACACACTATGGGGAATGTTGGGACTCTCTGGCTTGAATCTTGGACAAAATTAACCAAGTGTGAAACTACTATTCATCTCTATTTTCAGTATTATACACTGGGCCCAATTCTCCTCTCTCTTAAGTCCTCATTCAATGACAGTTCAATCAATTTCAGTATTTCCACTGATTCCAATTGACTTTGGTTCAGTTTCACACAGTAACTCTGTAGCGAATATATTTCAAGAGTTTGCTTTTACTAGAGAAAGACTTAAATATTGAGACAATATAACTGAGGCATTTGTTGGCTGTAGCACCTAGATTGGCCTTGCTGATTGTCCCTCTTTATAATCTCATGAGGACGGGATATTATTTTCTGTGTCACATTTAGCAGTCTCTTAACATAATGTGGACTCGGGGCTTCACCCTACTCCACTTTGCTGTGGTCTGTGGTGTCACTGGAGTTATATATTGCAAAATCTGTGCTACTGGGGAGACAATCAGCTCCACTGTTTCTTCACTGGTGCAGAGGCCAGCATGTTATGACCTTTGCCACTAACATTGTTCTCATGCATTGTGGATTGCACCCTGGGCTCATCAGCAATCTGGTATCCATTATTGGTTTACTTTCTGTTGCAGCAGAACAGTAACTGGAGTGACAGCAGATTCCTATTGAAGAGCGGAAGGTCTTACAGCAGGCAAACTAGTAGCAATGGCAGGAAACCACAGCAGTTTTCCTTGGTGAAACAATTTTGAAAATTTGCTATAGAATTGCTGTAAATGTCAGTTAACCAAGTGGACTAACTAGTTACTAAATATTCTGGAGACATCATATGTTTAAAATAGTAGGAGTGTTTTTATTTCCCACATGGATTTTCAAAGGCTTCTGTGTTTGCTCAAAATCTGAAGATATATTTATTTTTAAACACCAATGTGTCCACCAAATCAAACCTCAGGTACATTCTCCATTTACAAACAATTCCTCCCTGTTTCAACACCTTCAGTGAGACTACACCAGAAATGAATATGGTCCAGTTGACCCTAGTATTGTACCTACTGTTGCAACACAGCTTCCAGTTATATTAAACATTAGCTAAGCCTTGCTTGGAAGTGATGAAGAAATACTAATGGGTTTTACAATTGGACCAGATTGTCACTCAGTTCACATTGCTTTCCTGATTTCTCAGTGTTGCATGGTCAGTTTGTCATCAAGCTTTGCCTGGATTTGTTGTTTGCTTTGTTCTTTGATGTTTGCTCTTGTCTTATAAAAACAGTCTGTATTTATGCCTTAGCTTATAACTATTACACTCTAAGATGGGAGAAGGAGTGAAATTTTCAAAAGTGTCTAAGTCCCATTTTTAAAAGGGACTTAGGCACTTAGGGTCTTTTGTACCATTGACTATGAGACGGTCTTCTAAATGTCTGTCAATTTTGAATATTTTACTGACAATTTATGAGTCATACTCTTAGCTGAACAGAACATAACTTGGTGTATGTTAGAACACCCTGTGGTACCATATATAACTAGATTTAATTATATCTGTTGTGTGTTAAAGACAGCACAAATCCCTGATTAGAAACACAGACATGTACGTACAGCTGGAGTCATGATAGCTAACAGACTGTATTAGAGAAAGAAAGAAAGAAGAAGAAACATAGTAACCACTATATATCAACAGATTCAACGTAAGCAATTGCTTAAGAAACTGTAAGTGCAAATTCACAAACAGGTTCAAACGCTGGTCAATACATTCAAATACATCACATCTATCCCTCTCCTGAAATGAAATGAACACAACAACTTCAGAAGTACCTGTGGGGTACAACTCAAGGTACAGTTACAAGACAAATGCACTTCTGTACAAAATATTGCTTGCAAAGTATCACTTGGAAGCTAATAACTAACTGGACAATAATATCCTGGTGGAATGTATGTAGCAGAATTAGGTGTAAAGCTATTAATTCCCAGTGAATGATGTTGGGGGCACATATTCAAACCCATAAAGTGCAAATTAGCCAGAACTGGTCAAGCAGGTGTCAAAGAAAGGATTGTGTTTTTACCTCAGTGTATACATAAGTTGTAAATAGGCTTCTTAGGCTTCTTCTACCTCAGTGTATACATAAGTTGTAAATAGGCTTCTCTCCCTTAGAGAGGGAGAAGACAGATGACAAAAAAAGCTAAATTTCAGCAAATAGGTGAGAAGAAACAGCATAGAATCTAGTTTCTACTACACTCCATGTCACCCATTTACTGTTTGAATAAACTTTTCTTTGAGGGAAAATACATCTCAGAGGGGGGCTTGGACTATAAAAGTGAGGAGCAAACATAGTCCAAGTTATCCCTCCCTATTCATTTCTCTCTTGTCATCTATTACAACAAAAGCAGCAGCCATTGGACTTTAGGAGCATATCCTGGCTTGAGACTTTTGTCAGCAATGCTACTGGAAACGTGGTAAGGGACTGCACCTTGAACCATGTTAAGTTTAGTGTTTTATCTTTATTTTTCTTAAAGTCAGAAATAGTTATAATACCTCATTGCTTATACTCACTTAAAGTCTCTTTGTAAGTAAATAAACCGGTTTTATTCTTTAATTGAAACTAATCCAGTGTTGTGAATTGCTGAACTCCATTTAATGTAGCATTCTCAGCTAGGATTATTTTGGCCTTCATGTGTTTCAGAGTTCTTGTGCCCTCTCTGAATACTCGCAATGCCTAATTTAGTATTCCTTCCAGCTGTTTCAACTGTTTTAGTGGAGCCTCCTGAAAGTGACTGCAGCATCTTTATAGATTTCCAATCCAGAGGAACCTTATGTAACCATTCATGCCCCCATAGGAGCAGTCCTCCCTTCTCAACAACCTATAAGTCTAATAAAAACTACTTATTTTTATACTTCACATTCATTTGCATCACTTCAATTGACACTATCTTTTCTCTCATATAAGTTTTCATTAGCATCAATGTCTCTCTCAGTTTAGTATTTTTAGAAGTCTCAT
The DNA here is from genome assembly GCA_007922305.1 of Dermatemys mawii. Classification (NCBI taxonomy): domain Eukaryota; kingdom Metazoa; phylum Chordata; order Testudines; family Dermatemydidae; genus Dermatemys; species Dermatemys mawii. Next base: position 13,325,431 of record ML677372.1, on the reverse strand, counting down.
TTTCAAAACATGAGATAACAGATACTGTGGAGCTTATGTCCAGTTCCATTTTGACTGTTTTTTCCCACCACCCCAGGTGCTAGATAGATTGCTTGCTGTCATTTTTGCTCACACTATGTATAATCAGGCTGGCTACTCCACACTCAGTCTGTGTCACTACTACCTTTGTCTAAAGAGTCTACATTGATATTCCATTTTCTATGCCCTGATTTGTCCTCTTCCTTATTTCTCTTAGTGTGACAAACCACTTGGTTGGTATGATCTTGTTTATTAGTTTCTGTAATATGAATGTCAAGAATCAGAGGGGTAGCCGTGTTAATCTAGAATTGCAGAAGTGACAAAGAGTCCTGTGGCACCTTAAAGACTAACTAAAGTATTAGAGCATAAGCTTTCGTGGGCTAATACCCACTTCGTCGGATGCATGCAGTGGAAGTATCCAGGGGCAGGTATAAATAGGTAGGCAAGAACCAGGTTAAAGATAACAGGGTGGGTCCAAAGAGGCTGAACCAGCTGTTATCTCTAATCAGGGAGGGTGAGGTATTCCTCTAGCAGCTGAACTGGAGGTGTGAACAGCGAGAGAAGAGAAACTGCTCTTGTAGTTAGCTAGCCATTCAAAATCTCCATTCCCAAATTGATTGTGTCAAATTTGCAAATGAATTGCAACTCTGTGGTTTCTCTTTGCAGTCTGGTCTTAATGTTTTTTTTTGCTGCAAAATGCTGATCTTTAAGTCTTTCGTGGTGTGTGGAGGGAGATTGAAGTGTTCTACAGGTTTTTGTATATTGCCATTCCTGATATCTGATTTGTGTCCATTTATCCTTTTTTGTAGGGACTGTCCAGTTTGACCAATGTACATAGCAGAAGGGCATTGCTGGCACATAATGGCATATATTACACTGGTAGATGTGCAGGTGAATGAACAAGTGATGGTATGGCTGATCTGGTTAGGTCCTGTGATGGTATTGCTGGTGTAGATATGTGGGCAGAGTTGGCATCGAGGTTTGTTGTTTCCACTGCATGCATCCGACGAAGTGGGTACTAGCCCGCAAAAGCTTATGCTCTAATACTTTAGTTAGTCTTTAAGATGCCACAGGACTCTTTGTCACTTCTGTAATATGAATGTTTTCATTGGCAATAACAAGGAGTGTGGAACCCTTTTCCACACTGATAACGTGTTTGTTAGCTGAATGAACTGGCTCTTGCTGGGGTTATGGATAGTTTATTTATTCCTATTTCTGTTTTAATGTCAGTACACAATTCTGTTGCATCCCTTGTTGCAGTTTCCATCATTTCTCCAATTTCTACTATGTGTTTAAAGATTTTCCCCAGCTAAAGGCTCTTCTGTATGCTTTCATTAAGTAGGCCATACACAAATCTGTCTCTTAGGGCCTCGTTAAGCCCATCCTTAGAAGCACAGTGTTCTCATAATCTTTTTAACACTGCTGCAAAGGACAAAACAGATTCACCTTCAAGCTGATTCCACTTATGAAACCTGAACTTTTCGCCTATTATCAGAGGATTGGTTCACAAGTGCTCTTGAACAATTTGCACTGATGGCTTCTCTGTGGCGATCAGATTGCATACTAAACTGTATATTTTTCCTCCTATCACTCTCAGTAATGATGCTACTTTTTTTTCTGGGGGAATCTCATTTATTTCCAATGCTTTTCTAGGCTCTCTGTATAGGCCAGACTTCCATGGCATTGTCAAAGACCTTTATTTTTCCAAATATTGCCTGCCGTTTCATGTCACTGCTGTTAGTTTAGGAGTTCAGAGTACTTATTGTAGCAGACTTTTCCCCACCAGGACTGCAAGTAATGTCACAGCTTGTTTTGCTGCTTGGATATACACAAGGTCCTTGAAATCCTCGTCGCCCGTTGTCATGTATTGCAAACATAGCATGAATCCCTGATTACAAACACAGACACGTACATACAGTTGGAGCCATGATAGCTGATTGACTTTGTACTGCAGAGAGAGAAGAAACAACCTAGTAACCACTATATAACAACAGACTCAACCTAAGCAACTCCTTAAGAAACGATAACTGCAAATTCACATAAACAGATTCAACACTCTGCTTAATACATTCAAATACATCACGCCTTCTAAGTAGGGCCTAAAGTAACAGAGAGCAGGAAAGAGCATAAAGGGAAAGCCCCCTCCTCCTCTGCATAGCTTGTGGGAGCATAACCTCCTTTACAGATCTCCCTTTATCAGAAGCTGTGTAATCCAGTAGCCATTTTCAGTGGAACCCCCTCAACAGTAACTTTATTGATCTCGCAAACCTATGAACAATTCTACACAATTATATTTGTCAGTGGATGGCACCTTATGTGGGGCCTGATCTAATGTACATTAAAAACTATGGAAAGACTCCCATTGACTACAAAGGACTTTGGATTGGTTCCTACATTAGCTATCTACATACACACAGATCGTTAAAATAAAATACTTGTAACATTCCTTCTTGGCTGGTTTGGTGAGAACTCCCTCTCCTTTTTCAATTGAACTAAGGCTGTTAAGGACCTGACCCAGTGTGGACCTACATTGCCCATGTGGGAGCTGCAGGAAGGACTGTGCTTCCTAAAGCCCCCATCTGTGCAGACAGCTATAACATTAAGAGGGTGTAATGTGCATATCCCTTTGTCATCAGCAACTGCACTGACCCAGGAAGAAGGAACAGACCTCTTTTTCCTCTCTGCTTCCCCTGTTAGTGTGGCTAGAAATATTAGTGGTGCTAAACAAGTCTAGTATTGTAACATAACCAATCACATGAGGACAAAGTCTGTAATAATGGATGGCCCCTGCGTGGTGGTGAGGTGAACGGTACAGCAGGGAAGATCCTTGCACCTTCTCCTTCCCCAATACATCTGTGCCAGGACCAGCTATGCTGCTCATGTTGCATGACACCTATGCAAACACTTAAGGACAAAACAACTTTGTTTTTTTCCCAAGAATACAAATACTATGAGATTATGCTTTTCTTTCTTTGCTATATGCTGACGTTATTGGAACCCATTCAGAATGTGAAGAAAAGCATCAAAAATCTGTATTGTTAACTAGCTTTATTTCATTACCTGTGATGATGAGCCAAATTGTTTTTGGTTTTTTGTACTGCTTGACACCACTTCCCACCTCTGTATTTGGCATACAGTGCTGTTCCATATCACTTATGCTAAGGATATAAATTAATGGTATGTACTCTTTAGCAATTCCCCTTCCTGCTCCCTTATTACAAATAAACACAATACACTGACATCAAGGTATAGGACATTTTCCTAAAGAATCTCATCCTAGCAAGCTAGCTGCTTTAGCTTGCTCAGCATCAATGAGCATCATTCAAATTACATTTCATCAAAGATCTTTTTCCTTGAGTGACTACTAGCTGTCTTTTATATAAAGTTGTATTTGTGTTTTAGTGGATGAGTGAATATACCAACCCTAAGCCCTATCCACATTTGCTATTGTACAGCTCAGCACATCTTTACATGGCAAATTCATTTTGCAAGTAAGTCTACATTGTATCTCATCAGCACACATATTTGCATCCATTGTGAAACCAGATTAAACTGCTACACCCACACAAATGGTTTCTAAGCACTTTGCAGTGTCAAGGATTTTGGCAAAATGTGTACATAAGATGCTGATTTTTATAAGAGACCTATCACTTTGCATTGTCTAAAATGCTGCCTTTCATTTATTACATGTTTTCATCCCGCTTTTTGGCACGTGTGACACGGAACAAAATCAAGTTTGGAGAACATTGGGGATAGAAATGTATGGAAGTTATTATCTGAATAAATAGTATTAAATTAAGACACAGCAGCACATCTACAGAAAATACCACCTAAGATTTATTACTTCTAGGTTAACATTTGCTTTAGTTGATTTTTCTATAGATTTAGTCCTCCTAGATTTCACCTTAATCAAATCAGATCTGCACAATCCTACTCAGAAAACTAGTGGGGCAGATTTTTAACAGTGTAAATTGGTATAACTCCATTTACTGTTAGTACAGTCCTAGCCCTTGAAATTTTTTCTCTCCCTGAAGTCTGCATTCCACTGAATAACACTGAGTTCCTGAAAATAAGACACTCCCTTTCTGCAGCACAGGAAGAATTTTAAAGGGTTTAGTCTAACACTAATAATTGGAATCCTATTATTTTCTCTGACAATTCATTCTCAAATGGGAAGGAGGCATTCAGACCACTGGCCTTTTGTCTGAATGATATTGGGTCAAATCCTATTTTGACTTGCCAATTTAAATCTGGAGTACTCCATTACAGTCAGTATACTTACTCTGGATTTACGAAAGTACAACTGAAAGCACAGTTCAGAAATCGTTTATTACTTAAAATGACACTGTCAACTTAAAAGTTTCACATCAGACTGAATATTGTTAACCTACTATTGTTAAAAGTCAGGCGACATCTAAGATGACTAGAACCAAAAAGGGGTAATGAGGAAAAAAAAATCAGTGCTTCCAGTTCATTTACCTTGTGATTTGACAGCACTGTGTATAGTCAAATTAATATTCTCCCTTTTATAGTCAGTTATTGTGTTATCATTAATCACTATTTGTATTATGGTAGAGCCTATAGTCCCCATCAAAATCAGATCCATATTTTGCTAGGGTCTGTGTAAACACATAGGAGAACATGGCCTCTGACCCAAGAAGCTTAAGTCAAAGAGGATAAGTGACATATGAAAGGATGGGAGAAAAATATAATGAAACTTATGGCCTTTATATTCAGTCATTTCATACGCCATTGTTTGTCTGGATCATTCACACATCACAGGGTTGAGAAAAAAATAAAGTATGGAAAAATGTTTTTAAAACTGCAAAATCTGGCAGGGGGACTCAACAGCAGATTAGCTACTAAAACTACTTTTAGCTCATTTTACTGAAAACTTACTAGATAAAAGCTTGAAGAAGTCACACTAAGAGAAGGCGTCTGATGGTCTCAGCATAGCTCTGGGGAAAATAGATCCATCTCTTTGCAAACCACCACATCCAATATGCAATATAATATAGTATGATTGTCATACAGTCTATTCCTGGGAAAGGGCAAGAGCAGGACACAAATAAAATTATTTCTGATAAGGGAAGACTTTTTCACTTTGAATTAAAGTCCCTGATAAATCAGCAGGTGGCAAAATCATGTCCTGTGGATGAAAAAGGTACTTTGCATTCCAGAGCTGCAACTTCAAAGTCCAATAGTCTTTGTAAGGACAATACACATTGACACTAAAAATGAAGAAAAAATCATGGCTCACTAAACTGAGCAAAGTACTGGGCTTCAAGCCAAAGCTATGGTGATCTTCAATATTTGTGTACAGTCTCTAGGTGTTCAGAGACAGCCTATAATAACAGTGCTTTTGGCAAGTCTATGTGCAGAATGAAATGAAATGCCAGACCAATGTAAGTCAGTTATTTCAAAAGGTTTGCATAAAAGTAATTTATCATTTGTAGAACACACATCCAAAGAGTGAAGCAAGATGAGGAGTTATGGGGTATTGTACTGATGAGTGTGAAGGCAGTACCTCCACCAATAGATGGCACTGTAGTTTTTTCTTAGTGTTAAGTGTTGTCTTATATGTTATTACGCTGATCGTGTGTCAGAGGAGAAGGGCAAGGTTTGGTAGGATGACTAAATCCTACCTAGTGTTCTGGAATTGTTACTTGCACTGTTCTTTTCAACGTTTTGTAAGTGAGCATTCCAGTATGCTTCCTTTCTCATACACGGTGTAACTTTGTAATCTGAAGTTTTCTTATCACACAGGTAGCACAGTGTAGCTGCTGAGAAGGGGTTGAGGTTGAAATAGTCATAGCTGATAGCAATACAGTGGTGTTTGGTAGTATTAAGAACTTCATAGTAGTACTCAAGTCTAGGAGTTATTTTTGTTAGGACAATGGAACAAGAGATCACCACGAATTATCACAAAGATATTTTGAGACAAATGATTCAGGTATATGCACAGCAGAACAGTTTTAAACTTAATGTCAGTCTTCTTGCAAGTAGTGAAGAGCACACCTTTAGTTAACTGGGAGATGGTTAAATCGGCCATAATGTGAAAAATGCAGACAATATTTTCTTAAGGATACAGTGCACTCTGTTTGGAAACAAGCAAGTAAATCATGCACCAAAGCCACTTATTTTAAAGTGTCAGATTTAAATTACATAACCGTTCAATTATTTTTCTTAGGATAAAATTGTCCAAATCTGATGCTGTTCTCAATTTTCCTAGTGTGGTTTTTCTGTCTACTATTTGAAATCAGGATAGCTCAGTAATATGTATGGAAGATGTTGGGCCTACTAATTTCAGACATCCCTCAAAGTTTAAATCCTATCGGCACAATAGGATTCAAGGAACAAAGATCTAAATGCCAGTGCATTCAATTATCTAGGAAAGCAATATTTTCATTTATTCAAGGCCAAGTCTTGACGTCCTTTGAAGAATAGGTATTCCCTTTTGTTAAAAGCAAATCACTCCCTTGGGAGAGGAGAATCAAATAATTGAGCACTTCTTGCTTGCGGTAGGTGCTCTTTGGATTGATCAAGATAACTCTGTGTTCAAGATCTGTTGATCTTAGACGAGGATGCTACTACTTATATGCGGTTATGTATTTTCTTTTATGCATTGCTTGATGTTGGCACCTTTTCATTGGGCATGTGACCGGGCAACGACTCACCCCTGCGGCGCCTCTTGCTGGTCTTCCGGGAATTAGCTCTTTCTCAGCACGGAGCGCCCTCTGCAGGCTGGTGTCTCGCTGTTCATTGGCCCATGTCCCTCTTGGACCCCGGTGCCCTCCTACCCAGGATGCTGCCCCCTGGCAGTTCCCCTGCACTCTGTCAGTGGGTCTCCCTCCCTGGGGAACCCCCAACCTCTGAGCCTCATCTTGCCTCAGTCTGGGCTACTGCCAGTCATCATTAAGCCCCCGCTCCCTGGGGCAGACTGCAGTGTAAGAGCCAGTCATCACAGGCCAGGGGGGGTTTGTGGGCCAGCTGCCTCTGACTAACCCCCAGTATCTTTTAAGCCTTGTTGTCAAGCCTGCAGCCAGGGAGATCGCCAGGCCTGAGCTCTCCAGCTCAACCTGCCCCTTCCACAGCACTGCGCCACCTTCAGTACTCTTTCTGCAGGCAGCCAGGCCCTGCTCCCTCCAAGCCTGGAGAGAGACTGGCTGAGTTCCTGGCTCATAGCCTTTTATAAGGGTCAGCTGGGCCCTAACTGCACTGGCCACAGCTGTGACTGCTCCCTTAGTCAGCCTGGGAGCTGCTTGCCCCCAGCCACAGCCCTTCCTAGGGCTGTTTTAACCCCTTTTCTTTTAGGAGCGGGGTAACTACCCCACTACAGGGCATCACAAATTTGGGGATATACAGCTTGGGTTACAGGTGATAAATTCATCATGAAGGCATGGCAGATATAACTGTATTTTTCTACCCATTGAGAAGGTGGCAGTTCAACCTCAGAAAAATATGTCCTTCTACAGAATTTCAGTTCTTCCTGGAATTCTTTAGTTCCCATTTAATATGTCACTTAAAATGTCTAATACTAACAGAAGAAGTGTTTTAGTTCTATTTTCTGTTAATTCTTTTTGAAACATTTAATAACAGTTATAACAGTCTTTTTCATGTTCTGTTGTAAATTGAGTGGTATTTTATTGACATTTCATTAATCTTGGAATTTAATGTTTATTCTTCACTCTTTTTACAATTAGCTTTAATTACAGGAGAATTTATCCTATCATGCCTTTAAGTTGAGGAAGGTTTTATTCCCCAGATTGTTTCTAATTTCTAACAACTTCCAGGGTTCATTATAAAATTAATATCCTAACTTCAAGTGTTTACAGTACTCTTGTTATTTTAGGTATTATCCTAGATAACTTCAAAAACATTGGTAATACAAACAAGAAAACTATTTCTAACCAATAATATCTCCTTAGGTTAAATTGTTGTTCCTCTTAATCTTTGTATACACATTGCTATATTTAATTGTATGTCACTGGGCATCTGAACACCACTACTGATACTAGTAACTTTATTCTTCTTCTTACACTAATATAAATGCCTACTTACAAATATAAGATATATAACAAATTTAGCTACATATTCATGTATTTACTAGACTTAATTCAAAGTTCCACACCTTATTATAATACAGAAATTTTAGTTGTTGGCAAATATCTTAAAAATCTAAATTTCATTAATTGTTCAGAGATTCAGAGAAGTTGTTCAGAGAAAAAGAAACCCTCTCTGAAATAAATCAGAGTATCTCTTTCTTTTCAGCAATAACTAACAGTATATGGCCTTAACGTTTGGTTGATAGGCAGCATTTATGCCTCATCAGTGTGAGCCTTAACACTTGTAACAGGATTCCTCATTTGTTTTTGTACAAAGCAAATTATATTACAGCGTTCTTTTTTAGTTAAGTTATTTGCACTCACTTAAGAGACATTAAATTACTGGCTTAGAGATTAAAGATATTTTGAGACCTTTGGTAGGTTAAATCTTATTTCCCAGTTTTATCAATGTATCCATTCAGTATCTGTAGTCTACAGGTGCATAGGTCTAAGTGTGGTTGTAAGTTAAGGTACTGATACAATGACGCCTATAAAACAATAGCTTAGCTAAACTAATCAAGGTGCAAAGCCCCAAAAGCCTAAGGGCTGGTCTACAGTAGGAGGGGTTGTCGACCTAAGATACGCAACTTCAGCTACGTGAATAATGTAGCTGAAGTTGGCGCATCTTAGCCCGACTTACCTGTCATCATCACGGTAGCAGAAGGCTCCCCTGTTGACTCCAGCTTGCGCCTCTCAGCGAGCTGGAGTTCCGGAGTTGACGGGAGTGCCTTTGGCGATCAATTTATCATGTCTTGACAATCACTGCCCTTCGAATAAGTAGTTCTCCAAGAGTAACCCTAGATTATAAGATGTCATAAGATAGAATCCTGTAATGACTAAACTGCTGACAGGTAACCACCAGATGCTAGTTGATACCAGTTTGAGATATTTTAAGTTAGGGACATCAGCATATGTCTCAGCATGAAATGCTAAGGTTACTAATGGATGCATACGTTAAAGAATTTGAGATAAAAGTTCTATGGGAAGTTCTATAATCTATGGGAAAAGGGCACACCAACATTAGTAGAATGAGGAACTACAAAGAAAGAAAAGGGGCTGAACCCCCTACCATATACATGAGGCATCGTGGTGTCAGTATAACACATTGTAACAGCTGTATTCCAGTCTGGGTGCATTGGGAGATGCCAGGATGATGACAGCTGGTGGTAGTGAAGGGGAAGAACAGGGGGAACACTTCAGGTTGTTCTGCAAGGGATGGCGTGAAGATATGGACGCTCAGCTCATTCTGTATTCTCTCTATCTACCTTAGAAGGCTGGAGTCTTTGGAACTTTGCAAACTGTGTTAATAAAACTATTACAAACACAGAAGGTTTTTCCTAAGTGTGAGTGTTGCCACTCTGCCACTGGTGTTCCCAATTAAATAACAATTGTAATAATACTGGGCCTGATCTTGGAATGAGAACCAGTGAAACCTGAAAGTGTTAATTGGAAATTTTTAAGTAACCAGTATAATTAATACATAATCAATAGATCAGGCAACATATCCTAGTATCTAAAGTGCCCAAGTAGGAGTTTGCCAAAGAAAGGGAGCAGGAAAAAGAGTCTAGATTATCATTTCTTTCCTCCTTTTGAAACATTTGCAATGTGTAACGATGCCAAGGGCACCGCACGTCCCTCACATAACAATGTATTCCTTTCCTTGAAAGCAGTGAGGAAGGATTGCATAGTTCTAAAAAAATCCATAAATCTGGATACAGGAAAATGACAATGTGAGGTTGTAACATCCAGAATTCACCTGAAAGTGTTTTTCATCTACATTTCAGGCCTTTCCTTTTCAATTTAAATCCAGCTTATTCTTAATACCCAGCTGCCTTATAAACAGCTAGCTACGATAATATTAAAATGGCATATCTGGGGTCAAAATTGACATTTATGTTCCATACACCCTATGGTTCATAGCACTGGGGAGACAGCTGGGCAGGGGGTGGGAGAAGCTTTTATTGTACTCCTCACCCACACAGTGCACTGACCACTACAGCAGAGCAGTTTGCTTGCCAGAAGCCAGATGGGAATTGTGACTGTCAGTCACAATGAGTTCCTTGGTTTACTTGGGGACAGCACAGCCAACCACTGCCCACAGCAAATGTTTATATCCTCATCGATCCCTTTACACCTACAGTTGCACTTGGCTATTCCATACAAGCTCTTGGTACGTCATTTTGCTATTATGCTTACATCCTACTACAGTGTGCTCCAGATGTTTTTTTTTTAAAAATCTCATGATTTTATGCCAATCTCATGATTTTTGAGGCCCGATATGATTTTTGAACGGTTGGGGTTGACAATACAGTAATTATAGATACATGTTGGCTTAGAATTCCTGAGTTTTTTTAAAAAAAGAAAACATTTGGGGTTCTTTTCATTTGCCTTCTGGTTTCTAAGCCTTTACGGTGCACTTGGGACACTTTTTCAAGCCAAAACATCACTTTTGTTTTTAAATGAAAGCTGAGATTCTCACAGAATCCCATCACTCCAAGCACTGAGTCTGTAATAAAAACATTTAATGTGATAAAGTGACAAACATTGGGAATATTGAAATTATCTATGCATGCAATCATTTGCAAGTGCAAAAAATGCAGACACAAGATCAGAGGCTACCTCTGAAAATCTGGCCTGACATATTTAACTAAAGCAACAACAAAATACAGTGCTGACTGCTAAATGTTGAATTGAAGCAACAAGGGAATGTAGGTGGGCAGGATGTAATTATCCAAGTTGAAGTCTGATCCCCTGTGACACCTGCCTTGCTACTACTCTAATATTTCTCATTTGCTGAGGTGAAAGTGAAATGACCCAGAAAGAAAGAAAAATGAACAGGCTGATCCTGTCCATGGAATTTAAAACTAGAACATCAGTTAATAATTTTTATGATCTTATTCCAGTGAAGGTCCTTTCACAACCTCAGTTTTGACACTGTTTGCATGCAGGAAGATCAGAGTGATATTTTTCAGTGCTACAAAAAGGAATTTTAAACCCTAGACCCCATGTTGCTCTTCTGGTGGAAAAATAACAGTTACAATCTCCTTAGAGTTTAAATTCTTTGAAGATTGACCCTTGCCGAGCACTAGCAATATGATGTGCCACTTCAGAGGAGTCCGAGGATCCATATGAAATGCAAAAGACAATCCTGCAGATTTCTGGACATCCCTAAAGCTTCCTACTCTCCATATTTTTCTCCTGGCTCCTCCTACTTGTGCCTTGTAATGGTCTGTTCCTTTAAGTCTATTGTATGGCAAAACAAAATGCTTAGTGCTGTTGGAAATTAATCTTCTCCAGGGGCTGACAGTGTGTGGAACAGTTTGCTGGAGCTCTGCTAATCAAAGAACAGTGCATTATCTTTGGATTTACTTCCACACAACACTACAACTGAACCTGGATGGATGGAAGGTAGTATTGTGTGACAAATCTGCAGTCAGAGAGCACTTTCCCCAAGAGAACAAGTTACCTCAGCCCACAATGAGAAGCAGTGAGAAAACTGAGCCGGGAGCACAACAAAGTGTAGCCACAGTTTCTGAACTGAAGTTGAATCATAGAATCATAGAATATCAGGGTTGGAAGGGATCTCAGGAGGTCATTTAGTACACCCCCCTGCTCAAAGCAGGACCAATCCCCAACTAAATCATGCCAGCCAGGGCTTTGTCTAGTCTGACCTTAAAAAATTCTAAGAAGGAGATTCCACCACCTCCCTAGGTAACCCATTCCAGTGCTTCACCAGTGAAAAAGTTTTTCCTAATATCTAACCTAAACCTCCCCCTCTGCAACTTAAGACCATTACTCCTTGTTCTGTTATCTGCTACCACTGAGAACAGTCTAGATCCATCCTCTTTGGAACCCCCTTTCAGGTAGTTGAAAGCAGCTATCAAATCCCCCCCTCATTCATCTCTTCTGCGGTCTAAACAAACCCAGTTCCCTCAGCTTCTCCTCGTAAGTCATGTGCTCCAGCCCCCTAATCATTTTTGTAGCCCTCTGCTGGACTCTTTCCAATTTTTCCATATCCTTATTGTAGGGTGGGACCCAAAACTGGACACAGTACTCCAGATGAGGCCTTACCAATGCCAAATAGAGGGGAATGATCATGTCCCTAGATCTGCTGTAAATGCCCCTACTTATACAACCCAAAATGCTGTTAGCCTTCTTGGGAACAAGGCACACTGTTGATTCATATCCAGCTTCTCGTCCAGTGTAACCCCTAGGTCCTTTTCTGCAGAACTGCTGCCTAGCCATTCGGTCCCTAGTCTGTAGCAGTGCATGGGATTTGTCCTTCCTAAGTGCAGGACTCTGCATTTGTCCTTGTTGAACCTTATCAGATTTCTGGTCACAGTTTGGTCCCGTCTACACATGGAGTTAAGCTTTTTTCAACACTGGACCAGGTGCACAAATATTGATACAATTTGTTAGCAATGGGTAAATTTCCAACCATAATTAGACAAGTTTACAGATGACAAAATTCAAAGCCAAGTCAAAAACAAAAAAAGAAAAAAAGGGAAAAAACATCCACTATTGGCAGATTTACAGCTAAGGTGCTATAACGCCAGGCTGATCAGACGTTCACTCCTGGAAAAAAGACATTCAACATACTTCCATGCATTACAGCCTATCAGAACGACAATGCCCTGAAAGCAGGACTAGAGGAGAAAGAGTTCTATCAACGTTTATAAGGAAGGTTATCTGGAATATGTTCCTGCCAAAGAATGAACAAAAGAATGAAAATATGGAAAGGAAATTGGAAGCCACAATAAAGATGTTCTCACAACACAGACTCAAGACTTCAAGCATTTGCAGGTTGAAAAGGAAGTGCTTTAAAATGATGGCAAATGATATGAGTCAAGGATTTACAAAAAGGAAGAGTAAAAAGGGGTTAAAACATACAGAAACACAGAGTGTAAGTTAATGTCCAATGGTAAACCTAGACAAAGGAAATATAAAACTGCTGCTGGGGAGACTCTGCATGTGCATTGACAGCATTATGTAGAACAGAAAAGGCAGAACAGAGAAGATAAATACATCCTGACTTCTATTCTGTGGTCATTCAGAGGCACCAAAAGGGGAAACAAGCAGGTTATGTATGGAGAAAATAAAGTATGCAGAAGCAAAAAAGAGCCAGGAAGCTGTTGATGGTAAAATGACTGCAACACTCTTAGCAATTCTTTGGGAACCTTTGAAAAGCAGACCTTTCTAACACTTCAGCAATCCTGAATTAGAATGTGATCAGTGAAGGTCTGCAGGGCTGTAATAAGGACAGTGCTTTATAAGACATGTGTGTGATGGAGTTGCAAAGGTTTGGCCTGAGATTTGCATATTGACCATGGGCATCTAAATCTCCTCCAGTGGCTTTGAACATCTCAGCGATTTTTATTTATTATTCTCCCACCCCCTCACCCACACTTGTAGGTTTGTGAAGCTCTGAGGGAGGAATTTAAAAATTTTGCCTTTTGTTGTACTGTAATTTGAGAATCCCGATCCTACTGGAAATTAGCCTTGTACACGAATCATTAAAATGTAAAGCAGATTACTGGAGCCTGCCCAACAAGGGTATGTCTGAACAGCATCTGGGAGCACGTATCCCAGTGTGGGTAAACAGACATGCTAGCTCAGCTCCAGCCTAGTGCACGAGCTTGAGTGGAACTAGTGTGAGTCTCTCTGCCAACACTGGAAACACGCTCCCTGCTCCATTGTAGACATACCCTAAAAGAGCATCAAACTGTGAGCTTGTGCCTGGATTTACTTCAAGAAGACGCTGTGCATCCTGCCCCACTGTGGAAAGGGATAGAAGATGCAAAGGGGGCAGTAATTACCAAGCATATTTCCACTTAGAAAATAAGAGGTTTGATAAGCTAGCCAGGGTCTGTGCAACACGGTGTGGCTATGCCTTTGCTTCACTATCCCCACCCCAGGCCAAAACTGTAGAGTGCTGACCCAGTGGAGATGAAGACCTTTGACCTCCACTGTGGTGTGTGGAGAGGGGGAACAGCCTGGCCCTCTGTTTGGGAGGGGACTTTGCTTCCACTCTTTATTCTCCTTTGTAATGTGGCAGAAAGATGGTGTCAGAAGGGATCAGGTTTCACCATAAGATATTCCATTGGCACTGCTTTGTTGCCTCAATTACATATAGTAGCCTTCCTCATCCTTGTAGTGTTGCTGACAGTATTAACGGCTACCACAGGTTTCTTCAGGAATGGATGCATTTTAGTTCTAAATGAAGTGTGTAGTTTCTAAGTCTGTGAAATGACTTGTACTCTAGAAAAGGTGTTATAAAAATAAATTGATTTCATGATATGATATTAATATTAATAACCACAACAATCAGCAGCTGACATAGTGCCCTCAGACATTTAACTAATTAACAGATCCAGGATTAAATTAGGTTGTGACATTTGGCAAGCCAGCAAAAGAAATGAAAGTTTGGGATGCATTTTTCGGTGTGCAGCTGAACTCTGCACACAAAGCATGGTTTCCTCCTGCAGAGAGAGTGTGTGTGTGAGAGAGAAAGATGGACATGCATGACTCATGGCTAGCATGCACTCATGCTGGAGTTTATATTGTGCAAATTGAGGCAGCTCAGAACTGTTCATGTAGCTTAATACTCATTTGAAAATTTGGCCTTACTTAGTTACATTATTTTTTTCTCCCCAATCCATAAAACAAGTGTCTCTTTTTCCATTATAAAATAATTATGTTTTCTTCTGTATAGCACCTTTAATTCAAAAAGATCCCAAATCATTTCCAATCTGCCATATTGTGACTTTAGGGTACAGCTGAAGGAAATGAACCATACCGTGGGGAGGCCAGAATCCTTTCCCTTGACTACAGAGAGATAATGAAGCCTCTTCACAGTTGCTAATGCAGACTTAGAGCTGCATTATTCCCTCCAATGCTAGGTTCTCCCATGTCATACAGCAGGCCCCCCAATCAGCCAAGCAGGAGGTGCGGCTTAGTTGCACAGTGTTTCAGGACTCCTTCAAAATGACTCTCTACCACCACATGGAAGACATCCCTGCAGAGCTGTGCCATTAATGCATAGCCTCTGCTCTCGCTACGTGTCCCCGATCCATTCTGCTGTGCAACATTTAAGGAGTTCCACATCCCTTGCTTGAGCCTCAGGAATTGGTCCAATGTATCAGAATCATTTCATTCAGGACTGAAATGCAATTGCGTCCAGAGTCAAATGCAGAAAACGTTTGAGAGCAAAACTGCATCACAACAATTTAAGACAAAATGTGAGTGGGATTTTCCTGGCATGCACATGAAGCAGGTATCATTTAAAGCTCATTTTAAAAGGCCATGAGCCTGCTCGTTTCCTTACTTATGCTAGTGTAAATCAGGAATAACATCACTGAAATTAATGGGGTTATCAGTCTAAAACTGATACGGTCAGGGAATCAAATCCCAAATGTTTCATCAGCCACGGCTGTCAACATTTTGCACTGTGAAGAGAAGTTCTGAGTCTGCCCGCAAATTCCTGTGGGAAGATAATCTGGCCAAATAGCTATAACTCTTCTAAGTGCCTTGATTTTATTGTTCTAATTACTTTGTAGCGTAATGCAAAAACCTCCTTACTTTATGATGACAGGATTTGGAAACTGCAAACGGATATGATCATCATGAAACATTACAATCTTCTGCAAAGTCATCAAGCTGAATACATATATTTGAGAAGAGTGAGACTTTGTGCCTTCTTCCCGATCCTGGAATTTGACTCTCTCTTCAGAGGGATATAACATTTTATTCTCAGTTTTTCATTCCTGAACGAATGGGCTGGCACAAGACTTTTATGTATATTGGTCTCATTATGTGAAAATCAGTAATGCCATTTTCACTCCAGGACTCTCCATTTACTATGTGAATGTTTGGTACGAAAAATATGGTACAACTCAGACATGAGTGCTTTAAAAAACAAAACACAATTTATAGGAACACATTTCACCTGCGAAAAGTGGCTAAATGGGATTTGTTCTGTATAAGCTCGAAAGCTCACCAATACAAGTTGGCCCAATAAAAGATATTACCTCACCCACCTTGTCTCTCTAATATCCTGGGACTGACACAGGTACAACACTGCATATATTATGTGTGTGACACTCATGTGTGACTCATTCTCTTTAAAGCTTATCTCAAAGTATTTCATTGACTGGTTTCAGATTGAAAACAGTCTCACGGCAGCAATGCACATATAATGTAGCGGTTCAGTGGCTAGATCTTTCAACAAAAGGTTATCTTAATTATCAAAGCAAGAAACACTTGCACTCCAAATATAAGAAAGGCACATCATATTTAAAAGGAATTTCCTTCACTTCAGGCCTCAGCCGGATCCCCTGAAATCAGTTAAAGATTCCTATTGTCTTCAAAGGGCACTTTGTGTTTACATGGTTATACAACCCCCCAACTTGTCCTATTCAAAAGACACTGTTCTAAGCTTCACAGCCTTAGAAACATGATGGAACCATTAAATCTTGAATTGTTTGTATGGTTACACCTCGGGCTTGGAAGGTAACTTTTTTTATGGGAACAGTAGATCCTCCACTTTATGGTAAAGTAGAACAATCAGGAATGATGTGAGAGCTTTTGAAAATGATGAAGACAATGCTATTAAGGTGTCCAGGCAACTTCAATGGCAAGCAGGGCCACTTAGCTGGAAAAAAATAACACAATTCAGGTCAAGATCATGGTCATAGTCAAACCACACAATCAACCCAAGACACTGGAAGGCCTATAAACCCATTTGAAAATTACTCCAGGCTCTTCGAAACCTCTGTGGTCTGTGATGGTGTCAAGGCACCAAAGACTTGGGCTTTGAAATAAAAAAACCCACATTTTAAAGGGTAGTTTTATCTAGGTTGGGTGTTTTGAAGAGTGGGTTGTTACTAGGTGTTAGTTGTGGGGCCAAACATGCTATAAATCTCTATCGCAGTGGCAAATAAACAGGCAAGCTCTTCAGTGCCTCCCACTAATATTGCATTCTCCGCTGACCAATAGAAATCAGCCTTAGAAATTTTCTATAATTCATGCCACCACAATAACAAAAGGATGAGGAGTATTTACACAAGTGTTGCACAATGGTGAGAAAAGGGACCAAAGAGCCTTTTGGGACAAGATTGTGCTGGGCTCCTGTGTGGATAAGTGATTTGATTTCATGTAGAGAGGTCCCAAGTGATTTGGGGATTTATAGGTCAAAAGTGATCAATTGGGTATGAGAGCTTTTTTTTTTCCTTTTTCTTTTTCAACCTTTTCTTCTATTCAGCTTTATTTTCTCAGCTAAGAGGCTATTTGAAGTTTCATTTCCATTCCTGTTCTGCACTTCTCGTTTCTTTAAAAGTGATTAAGGAGCACAAGGTTAATATAAACCAAAGTAAGCTTTAAGAAAATTTCAGTTCAGTTTACTAAATGGAAGGATAGTGTAGCTGCCAATTTAGAATGGGTATTTAACATCTAATCTATCCATCAAAGCTATTGATGCTGCAGTTCTGGACTCGAGAGATCTTGGCTAAATGCACTCACCAGCCTATAAATGTTATAAGTTTGGGTAGGGTAGCAGGCTTACACAGAACCATCTGTGTTTAAGATCATTCTTTTCTTCATTAGGAAGGCAGACAAGTAAGCCTCAGGGACTTGGAGTAGCTTTCGCCAGGTTTGAAACAAATATGGTGCCTCCAAGCTCATACTGCTCTGGTAATAATTCATTCGGTCTTGAAATCCCTAAGGCTACTTCATAGAAAATGTATTTTGAGACTCTTATTTAAGCCAAAAGACAAGATAACAGATGATACACATTGAGCTCTTTTTTTCCCCCTAAGAGGATGAGGATCATAATAAAAACTGGTATGTTAACTCACTTTATGAGAGATTTTCCCACTTCTAACAACAGACTTGTGGCTTTGTCCCTCCAATGTCACCACATTTTCCTGGCATATATCTCAAGAGTCTACTTAAGGAAGGGATTGTTTGTAACTGAAACCATAAGGCATTAAACAAACTGATAATAAAAGTTTCTGTTGATGCTCTTTTTGTTTTAGTTGCATTATTCTTATTTTTTGTATAGCATTTCTGAACTTTATGACCACCACTTAGTAATTTCCTTTCTGTAGCACAAATAACAAATTAGTGTCAGATTTTTTTCTGTGAGGTTGTGCTTTTCTCTCAATAAGTGTTTGTTGGTGTTTGGTATATTCCAAAGAAATAATCTGGTCAATCATGTAGATCAAAAAGTGATTTTTTTTGGCATATTAGATCTTATGAAGATTCATTACTAGTAAACATCTTGAAATCTGACATAAAACTACAAATGTGGATGTGAATATTATTATATTTGTGAATTAAATGACAAAACAATGGAGGTCAGAACCTTATCTTCTATAAAACACACACTTTTCTGCACTTTTCAGCACAATCTACTGGTGTTTCATTGCCCTAGCTCAGGGGTCTCCAAACTACAGCCCAGGGGCCATATCCGGCCCTCAGCTCAATTTATCTGGCCCCCCAGGCTGAGCAGGCATGTGGAGAAGCCTCTGCTGCCCCCCTGCGCGAGCTGCTGCCACCGGCCCCATGTGCGAAGGGGTGAGTGCCCCCGTGGTGCGGCTGTAGGAGCAAAGGGGGGTTTGTGGCAGTGGCATGGCTGGAGGAGCAAAGGGGTGAGTGTCCCTGCAACATGGCCAGAGGAACAGGGGGTGGGGGGTGTGACAGCGGCCTGCGAAGCCCCTTCAAAAATCTAATATGGTCCTTGTCTCAAAAAGTTTGGAGACCCCTGCCCTAGCTGAATGAAATATAAAATTGAATTAACAGTTTAAATCAGGAAAAATACAATTTGTTTTAACAATCTAGGGTGTAACTTACAAGAAAACACGTGTTTGCTTTTATTTTTGACAGCTTCATTTTAAGTTAATTTTTCACATATTATAAAAAATTATAGATGATTAAAAAGAGTACAAAACATTCAATGCCTTTTTTTCACTTTCAAAGCCCTTAAAGAAACAGCTTCCTCTCTCCCACATTACTATAAACTTAATCTTGATAGGGGAAATAAAATAGAAACCTAACTTCTTCAAAATGAGCAGAGCTTAAATGATTTTTATTTTCTGTAGCTTGTCTCACATGTTGTATAAGGCTTTGCTTTCTTTTTATAGCTTTGATGTTTTCTTAAGTCTCCTTTTGAACTGATATTGCATTTATAAAACATCTTTCTTAATATCTGTTGCCTGAGGTTTTTCTGGATCACAGCCAATGAACTAATTATGTTCCATACTAATCTCAAAAGCATGTTCAGGCCAGGCATACTGATATCGGATGAATTTGTAAACATCTTTTAAAACTGGCTCAGATATAATTAAACCATTCACACGAGGGTAAATGTGTATGGAAAAGAATGGATTTGGCTACAGCATTCAGTTGATCAGAAACTCTGCTGGGTTAAGGAAGCATTTTTTCCCCCAAGATCCTTGGGCAAACTCCTTCAGAATTTAGCTTGGAAGTGCAGGAGGTTGCATCATAAAAGGTGAACTTGTATAATCATATCGGCTGGGTTTACCAGCTTTTGGGAAGGTCGGTCAGTTTCACCATCTCAAAAAATATGTGCTTGGTGGAAAGATTGGAGGGGCCTCAGAAATGGAGGAAAAGGACAAGTTTGGAAGAGCAGGAAGCAGCTGAAGTTCATGGCTCAGATACTGAGTGATGTAGTGGGAAGTCAATGTTAGAGAAACAAGAAATAGCTGAAGGAAGTACAAGAAGCCTAGTGCTGCAGTGCTGAGAAAGGGAGCGTTACATATGTGCCAGCTGTCCAGTGTCTTCCAGACTGGTTTTTCAGGTTTACAAGTATTGCCTCACTCACCTTTTCTCTCTAATGTCCAGGGACCAGGACAACTGTAACAACACTACAAAGCTCAACATGGGTCATCCTTTGGAAGATCCTGGGTGGCAACATGACCTTTTCACAAGCAACAGTGAGAAACCTCTATATCTTCACTTTCTCTCTGCCAAAAGTATTGGCTGCATTGCCAATAAAACTGAATCCTTACAAGTCTGAAACTTTGTCTTTGTACATTAGTGTTCAAGAGCCATTAGTCCACAGAAGCAATACATCCAAACCATATCAAGGTGCTCAAGTGACAAGGTATCTGAAGAGCTGCTTTGGGAAATGGATATTACATTAAGGATCCAAGTCTGTAAATGGGAGTTTTCACATTGCCATCAATGAGCTGTAAATCAAAGTGACTCTGTCAGCTTGTGACATCAGCATGTAAGTGCCCCTGAAACTAAGCAAAGAGTTAAGAGTGAGAGAGACTCAGGTACAGACAGCAATATGTTATGAGAGCTTTCCACAAGAACATTATTTAAATATTTAACTACATATTTTAGATATTCACCCATCCTTCATGTGAGCAGCTGTGGCTTTCACTGCCTCCTAACTATAATTTTACATTTTATCTCCTTTGCAGCTCACATTTGATGCATGTTAAAGGATAAGAGCAACTTCCATATAACAAAATCTTACTGTAGGTCTTGCTAAGTGGGCTAGTAATATGTTTCTTTGCTCAGACAGAGTGTGGTTATGATTCACACACACAGATTGGGATTGGAGAACCAGGGGTGCAAATGCATTAATACTGCACTTGAATTGACAATAACATCCACAGGTGGTAAAGAGGTACGACAGTGACATGTTTCTATCTACTCAAAGCGAGTGTGCCTAGCTAACTGGTGAACACTAAATAATCCCCAGAAGATGCTTTACAGTAAGAATAGAGATTGCATGCACGATGGCACCATTCACTAGAAGGTTTGGGGGTTTTCTGGTGTTCATTAAATGTTGAAATTGGGAAACCTTTGTCAAAAGTGACCAACGTGAGTGGCTGGTGTACTACACGGTAACATTGCAAAAGTGACAGCATTTAATAGACCATCTGTTATTACTCTGCTCTGAACAGAAGCTATACGTGCAGGGCCAGAGACTCAGCTGTTGTAAAATCGACATATCTCCAGTAAAGTTACTGGAGCTAGGCTGATTCATTGCAACAGTTAAGGGTAAAACTCCCATGAGTTTCATAGATTTTGAGGCCAGAAAGGTCCAGTAAATTGCCTAGTTTGACCTTCTGTATTACACAGGCCACAGACTTCCACTCAGTTACTCCTGTATTGAGCTCAATAACATGTATTTGACATACGCAGATTTTACTAGTAATACAATAAACACCAACATTATAAATCATGAGCAGACCTGTCACAGATTTCAATGAGCCCCCCTTCCTGGCCTGGCCCACTAATATTGAAGCAAGGAGTATCCAAGACTCTGCTGCTCTGTATCCTCAGGGATCTGAAGCTCCTGGAGTCTGAATGGAGTCCAGCCACTGCCCCATTCTTGGGGTTCCCAGGCATTCACTGATAGTGCAGGCTTTGTATCTGGGACCCTTCTCCAAGTGCTGCAACACATATGTCCAGCTGCCTAACCCTTGTAGTTATAGTGCTGAGCCTTCAGATTCCCCAGTATTTAAACACCCCCCTCTCCCAGAACTCCACCCAATCGGTGTGAAGCTTCCAGCTTACAATTTATCTCTTGCAGGGGCATGCAACCATTATGAAGCAGTCAAAACACACACACACACTTTCTCACGTGGCCCTGTCTAACATCTTTATGCTTGTGTATTCATAATCACGGAAAGCACAGGAGAGTATAGATCATACACAACAATAAACATTGAATGCATGTCCCAGTCTCAGTTACCTCACCACTCCCTGGGTGACAGTTTGGATCCAGGAAGACAAAAAGATGGGGTATCCCCTGACATATGCAAGTTTCATGGTAAGTGGTCTCACCCTCACACACTGGAGAAAATGGCTTATGAGCCAAGCAGACTAGCACTGTGTCAGGTGACACCCTTCACAGCTTTCCCACAAACCCCTGCCACATGGCTTTGTTGCCAAGCTGACCTCCTCTCTCACCCCCCTTAAACTAGTTCTTCTGGAGAGGGACCAGTCTTTTGTCTAGACTGAATGGATTTCCAAAGGTTGGTTACTTAAGAGTCAGATACACTCTGTTGTTATTCTTTTGCCATCAGCCTTTGGAATAGCTCTGTATAAGCTCAAAAGCTTTTCTCTTTCTCACCAACAGAAGTTGGTCCAGTAAAAGATATTACCTTACCCACATTGTCTCTAATATCCTGGGACTGACACAACTACAACAACACTGCATACAGCCCAACACAGAGACAAACACAGCCTTGAAAAGGCAAAAAGACTACAAACTCAAAATGGAGTTTGCAGCCTCACAGGTATATAGGGTTCATAATTTCAAACAGAATTCATAGATATATTCCCCTTTCATCACAAGATCACTCTGTCCTTAAGAGACACGATAGTTTCCCTTATTATCAGGCTGGCACTAAAGAGCTGCACCTGTGAAAGGAGTCAAAAGGAACAGGTCCTTGGTTTTATGCTAACTCCTGCTAAAAGGTCCATGCAACAGAAGAATGTTGCAAATCTGTTATAACTGAAAATATTAACTTCCTTCCACAAAAAAGATCAAGCTTTTAAAACTATTTTACTTTGCCTAATTCTGCTTTATTTATGTGATATATATATATGGTGGGGATAGGAATTGCAGGTCCTTTCTTTTATTATTTTAATCATAATTTGTACTTGCGCAGAAGTTTTTGGCTTGTGCATTTTGGACCAAGAACTTTGCTACCGGATATTGCGTGATTTGTTTTAATGGAAAGGAGTAGCAGAGGGTACTCACAATTGCCCCAAACTATCTGCTGTATATCTACTTACAATAAAATAAAAATGCTGAAATGTGTGTGATGTTAAGGCTTATTTAGGGCAATGCACTAAGCAATAGGAGTTAGCTTTCCAGAAGAAATGTAATGAATGGCATGACAAATAATCAAATAAATAAATATAGAAATCTCTGAATATGCAGTGTGCCCTTTGGAATATAGCAGGGGACAATAATTCATGCACCTTTGTAGAAGCTCTGTGGTTAAAATAAAAATGCAGGGTTGTGATTCAAATTCAGTCAGGCATTAGGCAATAACTTACAAAGCTTAAGCTAAAAATGTTGGTATGCATTTGTAGCAGTCTTATCTGATCCATTCTATGCATCTCTGGAGTTACATTTCCCTTTGTAAATGCCTCTGCTTCTTCAGAGAGATACACACCCTGCCAAAATTCCAGTGATAAATTCATTACTGCAGTTCATAAAATAAATGCACCATCAGTAGAACAAGAAAGACATTGCTACTTCAAGGTACAGTTCAGATGTTAGTTCTAAGCACTGTGCATCTACTGTACTAATAGCAATAAGCTTACCCAACTTGGTTTTGAAAAAAAATCAGTCTTACATTCAGGGGTATATTGTGTAAGATGTTTATTAAAAGTAATTTAACTGGTTGTTAGGCTTCCTGGATGTGTGTGGAAATATAAAGCAAAAACCTCATTAACTTCTGATTGGTTACTATAGCAACATTAAGAAGTCGCAGCTCACTAGAACTTTTCTCAGGAGCCTCACAAGAGGCTGTAAACCTCAATTGCTACTTTAGGGAAAATGCTAAACAAATGGCATGAACACACTCTCTGTGAAGAAGAGCATATCTTGCCTACTGAAACCAAATATTTGACATTTTTGGGAATCTTATGAATTAACTATAAAAAAGGGAAAAAAAGAAGCAAATTTCCTCTTCTCATACCCTTTGTCTGTATGCAGCCCTGAACCTACAAAAGCTTATGCATATACTTATCTTTACTCCTCATGAGAAGTAGTATGTGCATCAGTATTTGCCTTAGACTGTAAGCTCCTCAGGGAAAGGACTGTTTATTGTATATGTACAGTACTAAAAAGAATGGGGTGCTAATCACAGCTGAAGCTGCAACGCACTACTGGAATATTAATTTGGGAAAGAAAAAGGTCATTGACAATAGGCCAAATTCATCCCACTAAGTTCACCAGAATTGAATTTGACCCAATGTATAGGCATAATTATGGATACATTTTAACATATGTTACCATTATTCCTTCATTTCACTTTGAAGATAGGAGGCCAGGATTCCATGTTGCTATGGCCTTCCGTGCTGTCAAAACTGGCACAGTTCATTCACTTTGAGAAACATTAAAAAAAGGAAGAAAAAAAAAACCAAATTGGATGGTTTTCTTATGCTGCTTTAGGTGCTTAAGATGTCAAATAACTATCCCCCTACCCACCCCTGTGATATAGTGTGCCTTTTGACATCCCTAATAATATCTTAATATCTTTTTCCATAAAAGTTCCAGCATTCAGAGCAGGTGTGCCAGCTCCCCTCTACTGTCCACCAATGTGTTTCAGTCCTGTCAGGTTGGATGAGGCAGCATAGTCTCTTTCCCCATTCAGCCCTTGGTGGATCTGCTTAAAACGATCAAAAGAATTAAGCACTTAAGGCAACATTTTCAAAAACAACTAAGTGATTTAGGAACCTAAAGCCCATTTTCAAAAGTGACATAGGTTCCATGCAGTGCTTTCACTTCTGAAATGGGATTCAGGCCCCATGTCATTTAGGTGGCTTTACTTTGCATACAAGGGGTATAACTTTCAAAAGTTTCTTTTTAAAACATTGGTTTCATGGCATAAGTTAGCACTTATCATGACATTAGAAGTTCCTTGGCAAAGTAAGTACATTGTTACACTGATAAATTAAGCTTAAGGAAATTAATTCATATTCAGAAAGAACTCTTAATATGTTCTGAGATACAGATCACTGAGTTTTGATCAAAGGGTGTGCTATAATTGAAAATGTGTTTTTACAGTTGGGTATGCCATGTTCCTAATTCCCTGAAAGCTTTGTTAGTTTTGACTGATGTGGAATAAAAGTGAAGAAAATGAACTACCATCTGTATTTAACTATTTGATGTCTGAGTTTATTTATTAAGTTCCAAATAATCTCTTCAAAAGTGTGAGGGTGCTTTTTATTATATTATTATTATTTGCTGTTACAGACAAGAGATATACATGATATAGAACCTTTAATGTACACACAGGAGAAATTATTCGCGCCTAATATACGACAACATTTTTTAAAAGAAAATTTCTAAGCAATTTATTTTTAACGTAGAAAGAAAACCCACAAGAATGAAAAACAGACTAGCTACCATTGGTTCCCCCTTTCCTCTTCCTCTTGTTAAAATAAATGGCTGAAATGGATTTTCTTTTATACATTTTCTAAAAGAAAAGCAGTGGTGGAGATTAGAAGGCCTGATCTGAAGCCCACTGAAGTATTTCCATTGACCAGTGGATATTGGATTAGGTCCTAATTTAATTGCAGGACAACCAAATATATTGGCCTCATAGGAAGCTTTCAGCAGCTTGCAGTTCTGTGCCCATATTCTGTTGTAGTTAGAAGGGGTACTGATTAATAGTCTTATCCTACAATGTGTTGATGGAATGCCTCCTAGTGATAACTTGATATCTCCTGTTGAAGTTAATGGGAGTGGAGTGCTGAGCTATTTTCAAGAGGCACTCGGTGCTTGTCAGAATCAAATATCAGATGTGTACAGAATGTTACAATAGTATTATTCTTGATGCAACTAAGTAAGTGAAAGGGAGTTGTGCTATGATAGGAGAGCAGGTATATGTAAGTCAATGCCATCTATTAAGCACAAGTCAATGCCATCTAGGAACTCCTGCAGTGTAACGGTCTATGCTGACACTGCTAACCATGAATGTGATCTCCTCTGCTGAATCTGAACTTTCCATTGTACAAACTTTATTGCAGTAGATAGGAAAGAAGAATATTTGATGTTTTGCTAGATCTCAGGCCTCATCCAACTTCACTGAAGTAAACGGGAAATCTTCCTTTCAACTTTACTGGGCCCATGTACCAGGCAAGATTTCATTTCAGTCTGTGAACCTGTTCCATTGCAGCTAGTTGAAACTCACTGTATCCTCACTTTTATTTGTAGAGTTACTGGGACATAGTAACTCAGACCAGCTTCCTCCAGGACTGAACTTGGCCTGGATTCTCCATTCTGGAGCAGCCATAACACAGCAGTGAAAAATATATATTTGAGACCATAAAACCCAAGGAATGAACTGCTTGCTGTCACGATTACTTGCATAGCAGACTAGCTATGAGCAAAGTCTCTGTTTTAATAATAACACTAACATCACCTCCAAAGTTCCCAGGCAGGATGAAGGTCCCATTGTGGTAAGTACTGTACAAACATATAGGAAGACAGAATCTCTAACACAAACATCTTACAATCTAAAAAGACAAAGAACAGACATAGGGTGGAGGGAAAAGCTACAAGAACCAAGCAAAATGACCCACAGGATCCAGGTACATGTCACAAACACACCTACGTCTAGCTAGTTAGCAGTATTTACTAGTTTCGTTTCAGTATTTAACTAATTTTTGGATGGGTGGGGAGTAGACTCTGAGGCCTACTGGGGGAGAGGTAGAGATTGTTGGAGTAAGGGAGGGCAGTGGGACAAGGTGGAAGGGAAACAAAAAGCCTGAAGGTAGAGAGGAAGGAAGGAACAGGGCACGTTAAGAAAGGTAAGAAGAGACATGATGGATAGGGAGAATGAGGCAGGGCAGCTGAGTTGTCCCTGTGGTAGGAGAGGGAAGGAGCACATGGGGACCAAAAACCAATGGCAACACAGCAAATAAGAGAAAAAATACAGAGTGCAGGCTTCAGAGCTGAAGGTATGACCTCAAGAGGCTCTGAAGGCATCTTCTGGTTGCTGCTGGTGATGCTGCTCTACATGGGGATGGGGGGACCAGCAGACATTGGGTCTGAAGGCTGAGACAAGTCTCTCTGCGTACAGTGGGAATGGTAATGACTGGCAGGAATAGGGGTTTGAAAGTGCTGGCTTACCTGTGTTCCCTCAACTGTAACTAGCCCCGGTGGCTCAGGAAGATGCACTGAGGCATTGGGAATTTCCATAGCCATCTCGTGAGCTCCTTCCCACTCTGCAGCTGCTTCCCTTCTTTGGAAAGGAGCATGGAGAAGCCCCTGGGCTCAGAATTCCTGAAGGGTCTGTCTGGGTCTGAGGGTAGCAGGCCAGAAGGCCCTGCTTACCCCCTTGTTCTCAACTGCAGCTAGCTTAGCTACGTTGGAGAAGGAGCCTCAAGTATCTGGAGATTTGTTACAGTCTGAACCCTGACAGCTGATCTTGGGGGGAGGGGAGAAGACCAAGGTGTGCACTGGGCCTAGGGGGTAAAGCAGCAACTTGGGAAAAATTTAACACATTTTTTGTCAGAAAAATATACAACTCCTCCAACCCCCCACTATCACCCCCCTCACAGAACATTACAGCATCTACCACTTTCTGCAGGAGTCTCTGTAATAGTAATTAACTAGCCACACTGGAATGTTATCACAGACAGCTCCTGTTATTTCTCCTCTTAATGGTAGTCTCTCAAAGCTAACCTCATTACAACAAATGGCAGATACCCAAACAGGAAAAATGTGTGTCAGAGAAGTACCATATAAGAAAAGAAGCTGTCTAGAAATGATTATCAGTAATAGCAATATACTGGAATAAATCCTAAATGAGCATAATCTAATGCTGCTACAGTGCTTTCATTACAGAGCATTAGGGGCTGCTGGTAAGACGAGTCAGATCTTGTCCTTCCCAGGAAAGTCATCTAAAAAAAACAATCTTGCCCTTTGGTTGCTGGAAGTGTCAGAGTCAAATTAAAGCAGTGTTTTATTCATTAGGGGCATAATTCACTCTCAAAAAATCAGTCTCAAGACAAGTGGAGGGTGGGTTAGGGATGGAGTGAAACCTATTTTCAACGTGGGTCCAAGGTGTGGGTCCGTTATGCAGCTCCCACTCCTACTGGCTGGAAATGTGGCTGCAATCTCTCCGCACAAGTTGCATAGGACATTGGGAGCCAAAAGATTAATGTAAGCGCGTAGGCAGTGACTCGTCTCCTCGTCCCAACAGGAATGGCACAGAGCATGAAAGGCACAAGTGGTGTGTGGCAATCAGAGTCCAAACACTCCAAGGGGAAAGCTGTTGATCAACTGTTTGTGTTACATGTTATTGTGTATGAAAATATGTCAGAGAGAGAGAGAGAGAGAGAGAGAGAATTGTAACCCTGGTGAAGTTCAACATCATCTCACAACGGGGCAGCGATGCAATCGGGCAAAGAGGGGCTGCCTCCCCAATCAGAAGAGACTAACTCCAAGCACCATTAAATCCAAGCACCTAGCATTGTACAACTCTGGATAAACAAAAGCACATGATGGGCCATTAGGATTAATGGGAAAACACTGAGCCATCCCAGCTAGAATTGTTCCACTCTAAGTAGCCAAGAGTCACTGTCCTGAAAAGGAAATAAAAAAAAACTTTAAAAAGCCCCTTTAAAAGGAGGTTTGGCACTAAAGTCCTCCTCTAGGACTGAAGAACAGAACTGTCTGTGAACACCAGATCTCCTGTATGGCAGGGGGTACACTGGGAAACTGTTCAAAGGCATGAGGTAACTTGTACTAGAAAAAGGAATTTTTCTAAGATAATTTTTTTCTGTGTAACTTGTCTGTGTTTCCTTTCCTCTGCTATTTGATCTTTGAATCTGTGATTTTTATATTGAATAAATCTTTTGTTTATTTTTACCCCCAAGCAAACTGTATGGAGTGGTGCATGCCAAAGGGTAGCCGTGTTAGTCTCTATCAACAAAAACAAGGGGTCCAGTGCCAAAGTTAACTCATCAAATGGGGGCAATTTTCTCACTTCAGGGCTATTAACCAGAGGGGGAAGTCTGAGTTTCTGATAGTTAAGAACTTCAGATGGACAGATTTGGGGAGACTCAGGACCAGAAGGTTTGTTGAGGTCACCCTACCAGGATGACAATGAGGCTGGTGGAAACCAGAGTGAGGCCTTTATGTTTTGGGCTGGCTACAGTTGTGAGGCCTCTGAGTCACAGCAGCATAGCATGGAAGACCCCGACACTGGTCTGGATTATCCCCAAAATGTCACCTCCATTTCTGTTCATCTTCTGTGTTCGCCAGTTGTCTGGGGGAAAACAAAGCTAAGTAAAGTAATACACACACCTTTTCTATCATTCTGACACAAAAGGGGATGAGGGGAAAACAGACCTAATTTTGCCAAGAATCAGAGGGGTAGCCGTGTTAGTCTGGAATTGAAGAAGTGTCAAAGAGCCCTGTGGCACCTTAAAGACTAACTGAAGTATTGAAGCATAAGCTTTCGTGGGCTAATGCCCACTTCGTCGGATGCATGCAGTGGAAGTATCCATGGGCAGGCATATTTAAGAGACAAGGACAAAGTTAGAGATAACAAGGTTAATTCAATCAGGCTGAACCAGCTTATTATTCTCTAATCAGGGAGGATGAGGTCCTCTTCTAGGTTTTTTTTGCCAGGTTTTCCTATTGTACCTATTTATGGAGTAAATGTAAGAGAAGTTTCACTTTGCAGGAAAAGTTTATCTTGCAGTCTAAAAATGAAGTTCTAGTCTGAATAGTGACCATGTAAAAAAATGACAATGTGCTTTCAGTTTATTTTTTGGGGATTCTAGGTTAAACTTGTTCAGTAAACTACCAGCTTTTCATACTCAACTTGGGATCTGAAAGTTCAGCTGGCTCATTTCCGTTTCATGATTCACATTAATAATACAGATCCATGAACAGGCTGGCAGTTGTGTAATGCCAGAGGGACATGAGATTCAAAGAAAGCACTATTAAAAATGTTACATTAGAGCAGTGGTGGGCAACCCGCCAAACGTGTCCCATCAGGGTAATGTGCTGGCAGACCGCGAGATAATTTGTTTACATTGACTGTCCGCAGGCACGGCCACCCACAGCTCTCAGTGGCCACAGTTTGCCGTTTCTACAAGTTGTCCACTACTGCATTAGAGTGAAATTGACATCCAAAAACCTCATCATATTTAAATGGAACGTTTTGACTCTAGAGGATGTGAGGTCAAATCCATCTTGCCTCATTCACCTGAGCATCCTCATTAGCTCAGTTATTCATGAACACAGACACCAGGTTTAAGTAACTAAGGACCAGTCTAAATGTTCAAAGGAGATACAGGATGTCCAAGGAACAATCTGGGGGTTTGTTTTCCTTTGTAAAGACCTTCTGTGCACAGAGATTCATGTGTTTATCAAATGGGCAGCTCAGTATCCTTATTAATATATATCTCAGTTTCCACTAGTGTTATATACTCAAGCAGTCAGTGAGACTAGTGAGAGCTCTACCAATATTAGATACATAATTCATTGTGAATAAATAATTTAACATCTGCAATAACATCCCACTCCAAAGAAATGATTTCGAAGTCTATGACTAGGCACAAAGCATGAACCGCAGTAACCCTGCATCTTGTGTAGCTCTTGACACCAGTGAAAAATGCAAACCGCTACTGTGCTGATTTGTTAATGTTTTACACCGACTTTACACTTGCAATGCAGTGAAATGACAACACCAGGTGCAGGGCAATGGAAAGTCAGGTCTATAAATTTAGAGTTCTATCTGAAATGCCCTATTTGGACCCACTAAACGCCAACACTTTCAAATTGATCCAAAATGTAGTGCATATTGAGAATGGCTTATGGCATACCTGTAAAAGTATTAGGTATTTGCATGGGTCTTGTTTACACCAAGGATGTGTAGAAACAATGGTACTGACATCATTAGTAGTTTCACAGGGTTATCAGAGTTACACTTGACCACAGAAGGCAGAATTGGCCATTTGTAACATAATAATCTTTTCCTCCAATTGTTGTGGACAGAGTAGAAAAGTAGAATTCCTAAACGAGAGGACACATTGACTGTCTGGGATCCCACAAGGGATCAAAGAAATCTGTTCCACCTTGATTTCCTGAAATTTCCTACTACGATTCACAGAATCAACATTTTTTGATGTTGCCACTGAAGGTTTAATGTGACTACTGCTATTTTTGCCCATGTTTGTGAGACTCCCATGCTTGTAAGGAGGCTTTTCTCCTGCTCTTTCAGAGGAGCATCCAACCCTTCCAAAAAGTTCTGTAACTCACAAGGTGAACAGAAACATAAAGAAACACTCTGGAATCTAATTGAGTTGAAAGTTAGTGTTATCACATACTTTTAGCCCTTAAAGCTACCAAATAATGTTAGCACATTTGTGTTTCTCTGGGAAGGCACTAGTATCTTGGAGATAGTGGATGTCTCATGTCATGCAGAAGTTGCTATAGCAACTAGGCAAGTACACTTTCTTTAAAGTCTATAGTAAATAGTCATCAAAGCCAAATCTATATAGGAGAAGTCCCTTAGCAAGTCTAAATTAAGAAATGCCTTTAATGAGTTTCTATTTTCTTCTCTATTCTCCTGAGAAGGAAGTGTTTGTTGTGGCCTTCTAGTTTGGTGTTTATTTTTAATTTATACATGTATATCTTTTTTCTTCTCTGTTGATTTCCCAGGGCCACTCCCTAACCAGCCCTCCATACAATTTTGGAAAACTGATGTGGTCCTCAGGCCAAAAAGTTTGCCCACCCTGTTCTAGGGTCACCTTTCTCTCAGGGCCAAGAGGACTCACAGGGCTCTCCCTTGAAATCCCAAACTTAAAGTACAAACATAAACACAGTTTCTGCCCTCCACAGTCTTCACCTCTTATCCCTCCATTTCCCCTGCTTTTTTCTTTAGCTCAATATCTCCCAGGGATCTATCCCAGGATGATCTGATTCTGTCCTTTTATCAGGGCTTACTCCCAGAGCCTGCTCCAGCCCAGTGGCAGCCAGCCTGTCCTATTCAGGAATGAATCCCAGCTCCAATTTTCCCCCTAGTCTTTGTCCCCACATTGTCTCTAATCTAATGATTGCAGCATTCTTCCTTCTCTCCCTGTAGTCCTCTTCTGCCTTCTACTTCCTGCATTTAAAACAATCACTCAGCTCCTCTCCCAGCTGGCATTCATCATTAATGAAGTCCAGCCTGGTCTGCAGGTACAGTCAGGAAGAATAATTGCCCTCTGAGGCAATTATTAACCTTTTTAGAGCCTGTGTAGGACACACACTTCAAGTCAGCCCTAACTGGTCATCACAAGTGGATGCACACTGACCTGGGAATTTATGGTAGAATTGTCAAAGGTGCCCAGGTGGTTTAGGAGTCTATATTCCATTTTCAAAAGAGCACAAATTTAGGGCCCCAAATCTCATTTAAAGACAGGGACAGATGTACAAAGGTAGTTAGGTGCCTAACGATGCAAAAAGGTACCTAGTGGGATTTACAAAATCACACATGTGACTTAGACCCTTAGGACCTGAATTACAGAAGTGCCTAAGCAGAAGGTGCCTAAATCACTTCTCAAGTGGACTTGAGATTTGAAAATGTTCTCCTTAGTTTCTCATATGATTAATGGACATTTCCAAATGTGCACATAGTATTAAAAAGAGGAATTCCTACCACCAAGAGTGCCATGTTTTGATGAGCAATGTCCTTGGGGACTTCTCCTGGGAGTGCTTTCTATCTCAAAAGAGACAAGGAAATACTAGGGAACAAATGGGCATATGGCACTTCCGTCTGCAGGAGACCGCAAGAATGTGTTGCCCTAGAATCTGAGAAGCACTAGTAGAATGGGAGAATCTTGGTGCAGGGAGATAAGGCTGAAAAAGCTCTATCAAGTTATCTATAATTCTGCCATTCAGTTTTGTGAAAAATTGTTCTCTTGTGCAGCTAAGATTCCCTATGCGTCAAAAGAAAATCTGCAGGCAAATCTGTACCAGCAAAAAGCCCTCCCACTACCAGCCAGGACAGGGATCTAAATGGGTTTCTGAGTTGAAGAATTTAGATTCTAAATACATCCACAGCACACAGGAAGTTCAAAGATAATGAAAACTTTAGTTTCCCTACAGCAGTGTTACTCAGAAGGGAAAATAGCTTATATGATTAGGCTATGATGAGATATGGATTTTGTGTATGAAGTATGTGTGTGATGTTTAGTTTCAGATTATATAACAACTCTGCAAAGATCTACCTACATGGTCAGCATTTGTTATATAAGGTAAGTACACTATGGTATAAGTGGGTAATATCCCGGCTTTCTAATGTTACATATTATTGGCCAAATTGATGTGCAAGTTAGAGCCATTATACTTACTCAGAGTCTCTTGTGCTTGTAAAACATCCTTAGAATTACTATATCCACTCTAATGTCATTTAACTTGCTATAACCACCTATATGCTGAGAAACCAGAATCTTTTTAGGAACTTCTGTGCCCCCTGTTACTATAGTAGCTGAGAACCTTGCAATATGCAACCTATTTATCCTCATAACACCCTTGTGAGGAAGGAAAGCACAATTCTTTCCCTTTTACAAGAAGGGGAATTGAGGCGTAAAGATGATAAAAGGCTCGCCCACAGTTGTCTGTGACAAAGGAGAGACTTGGACACCAGTCTTCCAAATCCAGGCTAGCATGCTAACCACAGGATCACCCTTCTTTTCACAGCAGCTCAAATAAATAAAAGCTGTCTGGGAAGTGTCTGTATGTGGGCAGCGGGCAGGTAGAGAGAAGGAAGTTGAATTTGCCTAAACCTTCTTCTGGTTCTTCGTTGTATAAATCATAGTGGCATATTCTTCTTTAGACATTAGCGGAGTGGGTGTATATAGCTCTGAGGGATTCAAAATAAGTGTGAATTTGTCTGAACGCAAGAGGATTAAAATTGCAAACTACCTCTGAATTTGGCCCGTAAGTTCAGAGAAGGTCAAAGCTGGTCTAATGTATGCACTGAAGGGACTGGTACGGAAAACTGCCTTATACTTTCACAAGACTTTTTTAGAATCACTTCCAAATCTGACCCACTATATCCTGTGCATCTGAGTTCTGAATGGCAATGCGGCTGTGGGTGGATGCTAAAAAGATGATTGCATCAGGGCTGATAAAAGGAATTCCAAATCCACACTCATGATGGGCATGTGAAAAATCAAATGTTTAGTTCTAGATCTAAATTTGGACATAGGTAGCATAATCTAGACCTATTTGCTCTAAACAAAATAATAATTTTCATGTGCTATATTTGAGGCCCTTAAAGGGTGAATGCGTTTTCCTTTTATTCCTCTATCTCAATGATTAGATAGTATAATTATGGACCCCCTATGAAAAATCCTAAAACAGGGAGATTAAGTACTAGACACAGAGATAAGCACTCATATTCAAGAGAATTGTAAAGCTACATACATAATAATTATATTCCACATAGCTGCCTCTATGTTAAATATAATAAAGCTACTGGATAGATTAGGTTTCAGAGGTCTTTATTATCATTTGAGTTTTGCTCTTATTTTCAAGAGTGGCTAATAAGTTCCCAGTGAGAAGTTTAATAGATGTACTCATTCTACATAATGCAGTGTTATTGGATTCAATTGCTTGGGGAAAAAATTGCTAATGGTTTCCACTATGCAAAGTATGGGGTAGAACACAATCACCAGGACATACTGAATATCAAATTTCAGTGATTGGGCTTCTTGCAGGCACAAAGTGTTCTCTCACAAACAGGAAATGTGAAGTGTCATAATTTGCTTTAAAACTATACAGACAGCTCTTACGGCATCTCCTCAGTGTGAAAGAATCACATTAAAAATGTATTAGTAAACTAGCCCTTCTATTCACATCCTAACCATTACCCTTCTGCTGCCTGATTGCATTTGATG
The DNA here is from genome assembly GCA_007922305.1 of Dermatemys mawii. Lineage (NCBI taxonomy): Eukaryota > Metazoa > Chordata > Testudines > Dermatemydidae > Dermatemys > Dermatemys mawii. The sequence continues at coordinate 13,290,683 of ML677372.1, read as the reverse complement.
GACTGGGATTGAAAGACAAAAAGATAATTCCTTGGTGAAAACACCCTTCCATTGAGACTTTGTAAACATCCCAAGCAATTTGCAATCTAAATGACAAGTGGATACAACAAACAGAAGAGGAAAAGAAATGTAGGAAAGAGACAACCCAGTGATCCCATGCTACACAAATGGGGTGTTGCAACATGTAGTATGGCATGGTCCATGATAATATATGTTTGCAGTGGGATCGTGGAGCCAGACGCTCAACTTGCATTTGTATCTTGTATCGTAGTTTACCAAAGTGCAAAATGATCTGGTCTTGTCTTAACCTCACTTTTTAAACATTCCACATCCTTAGGTCACTCCATATCGTTAATTTCACAAGTTTTGGTGCATAACATGTTGGATTCTACTGACTCATGCACCAACAAAAATACACATTAGAAGTTCAGAAGAGCTAGTATGGTCACCTAGTTCACATTCACAGGCAATTTAGGAATGTGTTTGTTCTTTACACTGGAAGAAAAATGTTCATGCAACAACTTCATTCTTCAAATTGAAAGGCCTGATGTAAATGTAAAGTATTAATGTATAAATGTGGGATCATTATTGGCATTGACTTTATCATAATTACTTTTAGTATTCTGCACTGAATTATTGAAGATGGGTATAGTCTTCAACTTCTTTGTCTCCTCTAAGCTAAAGCAAAGAAACAAAAAAAATCCCTTCTACTACCTTAGCTCTCATCTACAAACTCTCTCTCCTCACCCTTCACATACATCCTTTCTTGGAAGGCTGTTTGCTTTCTGTTCACCACCACACTCAGCTCTTTGCTCTGCACTGCTCCTGGTCACATTGCATTTCCACACCAGTCTCCACTCCTAAAATGAGTGATATTCTGACTGCCTGCAAATATCAAACCATAGTGTCAGATTAGAAGATGTCAAGGGGAGGAAATTCACGTCAGTAGGTTAGGTCGGGGTGACAGAGAATTGCAACAAAGACATAGGAACAGAAAGCAGAGAAGTAGAAGCATGGACTCTTGTCTAGAATCTTTCCTTCCTATGCTGCTCTTTGTCCTTTCTCAGACTTCAAGGAATCCCTAGGAAACATCCCATTCCTGGGTGTTATTGATCTTAAAAACACTTAGGAAACAAAGTGTCAGGGCTCCTCTTGAGTGTACTGCCACTGAAAAATGTAGGTCACTTTGCCTTTCAGACAGACAGATGATAAAGCATGTTTTTCATCTCTTTCCCTACCCTGGTCTATCCCTGTACTTCTCCTTTGTCCAAATAACTATGTTTCCCAGGTCACTTTTATATTCCTTCTTGCTTTCCTTCCATTTACCACTCCACACCCTACTACAGTGAACTTGACTTCCTCTTGTGACCCATGTTTTCGAGAAGGGATTCCGGAGCACTTGGGTCTTCCTGATTCTGAAACATTTCCTAGAATCAGTGTACCCCAGATTCCTGCCCTTCCAGACTGTAGCTTAGTCCCCCTGCCAAAAGTTAGATAAAAACCTGTTAGAGGAATAATAGACTTATAAAAGTGGTATTTCAGTGCTACACGATTACAATGATCTTTTTATTAAAACCTATTAAAACCCCACAGTCGCCTTACATAAAAAAATATTACTGTCCATTTCTGCAGTATTCCCTAGCTATTCCATATAATAAACAAAGGAAAGGGTAGGGAATACTGCAAACACCAAGGTAACATTTTCCAAAATTGGAAGATGTTTAAGGGTGACCACTGTACCTTTTAGCAGATCTGCTCTGTTGTATAGTACAGCAAAGATCTGTTATTCATATTCAAATTGCATTCAGAACACAAACAGGTTATGTCTCATTCCATAATGTCATACATCAGTCAGCTTGAAAAATGGGTCTTTTTAAAAAATGGTCATGTTCAGACCAGATGATGAGGCAATGAGCGCAGTCTGAACACCACCAGCCATTCTGGCAGCAGCGGATCTGAGTTAGCTTGTCTTATCTTCTTCTTTTTAGACTATTGGGAATGTAATGGAACTGGTTGCAGTGAGGAGTCAATAGGGGAAGAAAGTATGACTGTGTCCGCTATGAATGCACACAGTGAACAGAATTGGAAATTTTGCTCCAAAACTCTGTTATGTGCACAGCCAATTGAAACTGTATCTGCTTTGCAACAGCGGGGGATGGTCATTGCCTCAATGCAGATCTGAAATTGATTTACTGGGGTCTTAGATGATCAAGGACACAGCCTGACTCAAGAGTTTTAGTTCACTTAACTCCTGACCAACTTCATAACAGTTAGAATATTTCAGGGTCTAGTCTACAGTTGTTGATCTAGCAATTTCAGAATCACAGAATACATTTTAACCAATCTCTGTGCCTCCCCCGTTTCTGTTTAAGGCGAAACAAAACATCCTCATCAGAATCCATCAGGATTCACCCAGCGGCTGGCTAAACAGTCAGTGATACTCAGCAACTGTCCCCATTGAGCATGTCACCTCTGCAATGCCTCAGTTGCAGATTGGTTATTAAATAAAATTGGTTCATAATGGTCCCTTTTGGCTTTATAATCCATGGAATTATGAATTATATTATCTATCTGCATATATAACAGATTTCTTCCTGATTCCCATCTCAGTCCAGCTTCTTTTCACCAGCATATCTGAGTGTCTTACAAGAACTGATGAATGTATCCTCGTAAGACCTCACAATGACATTATCACCTCCATTTTAGCAATGGGAAATTGAAACAGAGAGGTTAAGCATCATATCTTAATCAAATGGGAAATCTGTGTCAGAACTGAAAACTGAAGCCAGATGTCTTGAGTCCCACCCCAATGCTTTAACCACAAAAACACCTTTTCTCTTGCTGTAAAACTGCTGCTAACCTCATATGAGTGATTTATAATCAGATTAGTAAACACTCATGTAATACACTATAAAGACTTGATTCACTGCTTTTACATGGCTGTTTTCCATGTTGGATCAATGAAATGAAACCAACATAAAAGTTGTGTAGCAACGTGGAAAACCAGTCTCCATATTTCTTTTAAAATATAATAATAAATACTTATACATAAAATTTTAACATTTCACCACACTTTTAAAAAAATATTATCCTTGTCCCCGGTCCTATCCCTTACTCCATGCAGGTGAATACCTTTCAATGTTACCCACAGAGTTAATTGCAGGAATAGAGATTTCCTTTCCCTTCTCCTCTACTGGCAATGTTTGGGCAGCTTAAATGCTGGCATGTCCCTACTTCGAGTAATTGACTTTGCAACCTCAATAATCTTCTAATTTAGCTTTTACTATGTAATACACTTAGATATCATGCTGATATTAGGGGTTTGTTTTTTTTTTCAAATAGTGTCATCTTTGGTCTGTTTTTTTTTTTAGAAGAATTGATCATTTTCTTGCATATGTTTAACATGGCATCTATTCAAATACTTTAGTAAAAATATTTAAAATTTACAAACAAGACAGACAAAAATCTCAGACCATAAATCAGGAAATTACTAGAAAGTAAAATCTCCAACAAAACAGGGATTTTTCATCTTCAACCTAATGAATTACTTGTGATCATTAGATACGATATCAAGATTTGAGAATTTCATTTTTCTTGAAATTACTCCCACATAAAAGTCAGATTTATCTTTTAATTGATCTATACTGCATTTACATATAAATCTGGTTTGACAAGATTGCCTTAAATGAGCAACACAAACTTTTTCAAAACATAGATGGCTGTGTAGAGAAGATATTTTCCTCTAAGTTAAGGAGAAGGAAAAAAGAGGCTTAACAAAATTTTAAGTACAGTTTAAAGAAAAACAGGCTGAAGCAAGCATTGTTGGCTGTAATACATTACTTCTAAGAGCACTCACTGTATGTATAGAGTCAATAGGTACATCACATAGGACGAAAAGCTCCACAGCACAGCCTCATCTCACTGATACAGGCTCGTGGGGCTAAAAATTGCAGTGGTGACATTGGGTATTGGGCTCTGAATCCTAGAATGGGGGAATAAAGGGTCTCAGAGTCTGGGCTTCAGCCTATGCATGCCCATCTACACTTCATTATTAGCAGATCCAGTGAACAGGAGTGTTCCTAAAAAAAGGAAGGACCTAGTGATTTGTCTTCTTATTTTTCTTTGCTAAGTGCTACCAAAGTTTAGTTTCATAGATATTACCAGAGTGCTGGGTAGAACACCTGAAGAGTTATTTGTGGTGCTTAGATGTAGAGTTGGGAACATTTTTCTGAAGGATGCAATAATCTGAACAATATGGGAAATATGTTGAGTGGCACATTTATTATCTATCCAAGCATTTCAAGAGCTCCCATTAAACCAATCAAATGTGGTTTTAAAATGTGGGCTCTGTGCTTCTAAAGATTAGCCCTGACCCCGGTGCCCACTTCATGCAGTGTTAACTACCAAAAAAATTCTAATCCCAGTCACCTGATAAAAAGCTCTTGGTATTGGCATTTTATCTAACAGAGGTCCTTTGTTTCATTATTTTGATTTCAATCAGTGAAGACCCATCCCTACACACTGTAGTTTCACATGTATATATTGAAAATATTTAAATATCTGAATGGTTTCAAAACAGCTTGTTTCAAAACCATGTGATCCTTTTTCAGTTTATTTATGATTTTTGTTACACCATGTCCGTATTGAAATTACTACCCTAGTGCTTCTTAACACTGACCCATCATCTCTGATTCTAGCCTTGTGGAAGTTTGTTTGCTTCCCATTATATAAAATGTCTAGGAAAGTGTCCAATAATTGCTATTGAGGGCTGGGTTTTAAAATAAGACAGATTTCAAGAGCGGAAGGTAGTGAATGATGATAGACAAGTTTAAAGTTATCCCATTGTTTCTCTCTACCAGGAAGCTGCCACAACTCCACTTGAGCCAAGGATAGAAGAATGGAAATTGACTGAAGAATGAACAGCCATAAAAAAAAGACAAGCACAGTTGACCTGACAAGAACAAAGGACGCTGCAATGGGAATATGTAGAACATTCAAAAACTTTGCCAGGAATGAGGGCCTCTAGCTATACCCAACCAGTCTTCAGGCAATCAATGAGTGCAGCAAGACCACAGCAGAAACACCTGATTGGCTAAGGCAGTCAGGTGGCTTGCTCTTAAGCTCATCAGCTGCAGGAGATCAGCAGTTTCTCAACACACACAACTATAGATTCTCTGCCTCCCTATGCTCACTTCACTCCAAACCCTGCTCCAGCCTGGACCTTGTCCACCGTCTAGCCTTATTCCAGTCCCAGTCCCAGTCTTGATCCTGCCTTGGAATCAGCCCTTCTCCTGCCATACCCGATTTCAGGTACTCCAGTTTCGACCGTTGGCTCTGATATGTAAGGAATTGTCATCACGGTTCCAGAATCATAGGGGCACCACTAAAGTGATAGATGGAAGTTAGTTAAAAGTGAAAGCAGAACAAAAGGAATGGTGGTAAGAACATTTGAATGAAGTGCTCAGCCAACCAGACCAAAACAATGGAGGCAAAAAAACTAAAAAATTAAACATTTCATTGCTAGAAATTTCAGAAGGAGAAATAAAGAACTTAATTAAGCATCTAAGAAACAAAGTGCCTGGTTAACATAAAATCACTGCTTAAATGCTTAAAGCTGGCAAGGATTTGGTAGTACCTGAAAACAAACTTTGTAATATAGTATTGGGAAAAGGCAACCAACTGGTGTGTGACAACTGGTGAGAACAACATTACTTTCAGTACATGGAAAAGTTTTCTGCTGTATGCCATTGAATAGACTCAAACTGTTCATAGATGAAAAACAGTTTAATGAGCAAGGAGTCTTTAGACTTAAAACATGATATGTGCTTCTGAGAAAGATAGTGTCACTGATTGAGATGCTGTTTGAAGGTTCAAAAAGCTGTGTAAGCGCAGAAAGTAGAGAGACTGATTAGTTCGATATCATCACTTGAGTGCAATAATGTTGAATTTTATCACCTCTTCTTTTCTTCATTGTAATAGATTACTCTGCATAACTCATGTATCTTCCTTTGATGTTGCTCTTCCCACTAGGTAGAGAAAAATGTCAAGATCTTGACTTTGCAGATGACATTGTTCTGTTGGACACAGATGGCAAGGCCATGAAAAACCCTCAATATCAATAACAAGTGTGAGACCTCCAAAGAAGGATTAAGAATCAGCTAAAATAAAATGAAAGTCATGACTGTTGAAAGAGGAGTCAGCAATGATGTGATTGATAGTGAAGCTTATGGCATGATTAAGGCAATTTTGCTTCTAAGTTACATAATCTATGCTCATGACCAACTCCATAAGGGAGTATAAGCAAAAACTGGGAAAACAAGTGCAGCTTTTTCATGACTGGCAAATTTGGAAAAAAATAGACTCACACAAAAATGAAGATAAAGTTACACAAGTTAATTGTGATACCAACAGTGTTATATGCTTCTGAAACTTGGCAAATGCTAGACATGAGACTTAACACATTCCATCAGAAATGCTTGCACAGAATACTTCATGTGGGATAAAATAACTAATGCTGACATGTTACAAAGGAGTGGTCAACCAACTGTACAGACAATTATTTGAGAAAGAAAGTTGAAGTTGTTTGGGCATGTTGTATGGATATCAACCATATTCCTAGACAAGCAGTTGACAGGATACTAGTTGGTTGAAGATGGAAAAGAGGAGGACAACAGAAGACATATAAGAGATCATTAAGGACAATGTTGCTGTCAGGGAAGCAGACTACAATGGAGGAAGATACATAGCACTAGACAGATGGAGATGGAAATACTGAGTTGCCTTATCTGTCAAAAGGACGAGAGCATTTCATCATAAAGGGCTATGGCCACTTAGTCATCTAGAAATCAAAATTCCATATTTTTGGTCTTTCTAGATTATAGGGATAGAAGCTCAACTGATTCAGAAATCAAAGATCACACCAGGACTACTGAATCCCAATCCTCTGTTGCTACTCTACAGCCTCACCTGATATATAGACTCATGTCCATGGAACTGGACAAGTGAACAAATAAATTCAGAAAAGAGAACAAATTTGTATTTATATACTTCTGTTGATCTGCCCTGGCCTGCTCCTGACAATTTTTAAATAAAATTAGCATGTTTTTCTAAAAGATATTCTATTGTAATTATTTGGGGGAAAGTTCCGTGGCCTGTATTATGCAGGAGGTCAGACTAGATGATCACAATGGTCCCTTTTGGCCTTCGAATCTGTGAGTCTATGAATTAAAAAACCCAGTATGAAATTATATCATTACAAGAATGAAAAATGCATCAGATGTAGTAATAAGAAGGCCACTCAAACTTCTTTTGCTTCATGATTCCTTTGGGATGCCAAATGTGAGACCTGCTTAGAGAAAATGGAGAGAAACATTCCATACTATTTGGGAAACTGACTTTGCATCATAGAGGGAAAAACTTCATTGCCACCAACATCAAAGGATTTTCCTGTGGGATGTGGAAACATTGTGTCTTTTAAATTTATAGGGCACTCCAATAGTGAAAAAATAGGGTGTTAACAATGATGTATCAGAGCACAAAGGCAATTAATTTAGAATGATTGATAGATACTTCTACCACATTCTACATCTCTGGGAAGTGATAGAAGGTATCAGTTTTCTGACTGGGTTACATGCTAGTTAGTCCGGGGATCCCTAAAGTCTCTAGTACCTGTTCTTTCTGCTGGATCACCTTTGTTATGGGCATTTTTTGTTTTGTTCTGTGTGACCCTTTTTGGGGGTTCTTTTTCTCTTCCAGTAACCTTGCAGCACAATCATTACTGACTTACATCACTTTCACATTGAGAGGCCTCTCTCCTATGGCTACGCAGGATCCCAGATGCAGTACCCCGGTGGTAATGGCGTAGCAGTAAGAGATTTAGACATGGATCCATGTGTTCTAGTTTGCTATGGGGCTTAGCTTTGTGTGATTTCATTGCAAATCCTTACATACAAGGATTTGAGGAGGAAACGGCGGAAGGGGAGGTTGGCAGATCAGCCACTACACAAATCAGCCCTACATTGAAATGCAGGAGTAATGAGGGTTACTGTCACCTCAGAAGTGTAGCCACGCCTATGGAGTTCCTACATTGTTATTACATGATGTGGGGAAGGACACCTCTCTCAGTTCTTGCATAACCCAAACTATGCTAAGCCCAGTTACCTGGATTTGATCTGAAGAGATGGGTTTCAGGGATTTAGCTCCTACTGACTTTTAATACATTATATTCTATGGATGGCTGTTTTATTCTACAGAAGTTCATATGAAATTCTCCTAAAACTGCTGAATATTTTAAAGACTTTATAGTTCCTCTGAAATGTTGATGGTCTACTTGTTACATGTGAAGATGATAATAAAATATTAAAAACAAACAAAACCATCACTGAGTCATTATCAGCAACAAAAGGAGATGTGGATGAGTATTTTTTTTTAATACCTGCCAGGCTACTGACATAAGGCTGTCACGACCAGGTTTTGCCAGTCTACTGAAATATTTATAGACATGTCTACTGTGAACATAATAGAGGATGGTACTGTTAGACATTTCAGGAAAAAAATAGTATCTATATTTTATCATAGTGTAGGTACAACTGTGGAGGAAGCAAATTATCTGCCAAATTGAGCTTGCTGCTCTCAAACTATGCATTTCATGTGAATACCTCATTCCCTGATTATGTTCTCACACTCCTTTTTAGCCTCCTTTTCAGGCAAGTTTCATGTCTGAGAAGTGTAGTTAGTGTGATGCAAAGTGACACACCAAATGTATCTGACACCAGGTGTGAGATTCTGAAAATGTGGGAGAATCCACCTGACACGTATAATGATTTATTTTTAGCTTATGCAAAATGAGAAATATTTTGGAGTTAGGACTAGCTTAAATAAAGCGGAGGCAGTACATTTGAGGGCTGACTAGGGAGAAGAAAAGAAAAGTAATAGCGAGGGAGAATGAGGGGCAGCAAGAAATTAATTTACAAAGTCCTCCAGCTTGAAAGGATCCCAAGTGGAACAAGAGGAACCTGCAAGAAGTCATTCAAGATAAAAAGGATAAAATGTGCCAAGGGAGGACAAGTGCATGTGGAAAAGGCAATGAAGCACTAGCTGATTCTGAGTCCACTTATGCAGTGAATGTACTCAGAACAATTCAGATAGCAATCAGAAGATATGGATCTCCAGCCATTGTAATACAGTCACACCTCACGCTAAGTCAAAAAGCGCCAGTATGACAAGAGAAGCAAACGTAGTTCCCACAGACCTTCACTGGGAGCTCTGTGCATATCACCAACATCAGAGCTTGACTCTGGTCATGATTAGTTTTCTCATAGCCATTCAGTACTCTGGGCTTGTATCACTACCACATTGCTCCAGGTTTACATCAATGTCATTCTATTGAATCTGCCAGAATTTGGCCTGAAAAAAGGTGGAGTAATGCAGTGGGATACATATATCCTGGCAGTTTTTGCTTTTCTTATGTAACCTAACTACAGGTCCAATTCTGCTCACTTACTCATGTGAGCAAACCCATAAACTTCCATAGTATTTCCCATTAAGAGTAAGGTGGACAGGTTTTGGCATTCTGTAAGAGCCTGATCCTGAAAGTCTGTAAACCCTGACATTCCTATGGGTTAACATGTCACAGGAGCAGGCTCTGAATATCTAACATGATTTAGAGACAGTTACATAAATTCATTAAGGAATTTGCCCTTTGGAATTTAAAGAGATTAAACCAATTGAATTCTATGGAAATGTAGGGCCAGTACATAGGACATCTTCACCTTTCGGGCCTGCTACTCCCCAGCTGCACACTGATGGGCAAGCAGGGATTTCAAGAATGGGCAGAGCCTGGATTCCACCTCTAAAGCAACAGCCAGAATGACTCACAGATGACTCGACTCTGCTGCAACAGTGTACAACAAATTACTTTTCCCTAGAGAGATGTGAAGTCAAGCAGGGATCTGTGATTCCATTTATAACCTCTTTTTCAGGGCAGATTGTAAACTGATCGTGTAGCCCATAATAGGAAGTTAAAAAAAAAAATCTCTAAAAATCTATAGATTTGAACAGAGAATTCTAACCTTTCTATAAAATTGAAGAAAGAATTGTATCCGTGCTATAGAATTCAATAGATTGGTCTAAAATTGTATAGAAGGATGATCCATCTCTATTAGATTTCCTATGACTTTTTAGGAATGGATGTTGTTCAAGTGCATGTAAAATATACATGAGATATCATTAATTACAAACCTTTGATTTAAACAGAGAATTCTAATTGTGGTAGATAGTGTGTTTAATATAATGTGATTTAAGATTTGAGTTTTGAAGACTTATCTATATTAATGTCCAAATACATTTTCCTCCCTCACAAAGTCCATTTAAAATATGTTTTCATATTTTTGCAAACAATCCACATCTTTCCTCTGAAATTTTCTTATAAACATCAAGCTGTTTTTTTACAGGTAGAGAAAGCTCTTTTCATCACATAAAGCTATACAAAATAATTTCTGCCCAGAACAAAGGAATCTACTAAAAAAATTAATAAATCAAATTTTACTAGGAAGCCAGTTAAAATTTCATGACAAAATTTGTCCACACTTGAGAAATTCTCTGAATCAAATCTCCAAATATTATACTTTCCATGAGCATCACTGTCAAATAGATATGATGATGCTGTTATGGCAGGCATCATCAGGTGGCACTAATAGTCTTGTATGTTCTTTCCGTGTGAGCAAGTGTTCCATCTTGGGAAGACATACTGCATTGTTGTTAGTTTGGGGTTTGCCAGTTTCTCTATAGCAGAGCTGAGAGATGGGAGAGTATGAGCAGCAGGAGCGTTTACTCAGAGCCTTAGTGGAATGGGGTGGTACTCACCTCTTGCAGTACCCCCTTTGGCAGAGTGTGTGCCTGCACTTTCCCTCTGCCTTGTGGTGAGTCTTCAGCAACTCAGCCCTCCAGCCAAGTCACACACAGTCTGTATGTGAAACAAAAAGCAAACCCATTCCAGGGTACAAGTCAAACGGTGTCCTCTGTCATTGCCCTCTGTCACATCTCTTTATCTGCAGCCCTACCTCTGGGCTCACTCTTCAATCAGTCCAGCAGGGCCTATCACAGTCCCTAGTTAAACTGTCTCTCAGCCCCTTCTGGGCTCTCTCAAATTGTCCCTATTCTGGTGCCCCAGGGCGCCTTCCCTGGAAGCAATGAGTTCACCCTGTCTGGACCTTTCGGGCCTTAGCTCTTCTGATGGGTCACTAAAAGAGTTTAGTTTCCCCTTCTGGGATGCATGAAAAGTCCAGGTCACTTTCCCAGTGGCTAATGGAGGGGAAGGGACATCCTAGCTCACCCACTACTCCAGATCCCAGCCCAGGGACCTATAGATAGCAGCAAACCACTGCATACCTTTAAATAAACTGCATCCCTGCTACAATTCCCCAAGGAACCAGCACATTTTTCACCCTTACCTCAGGGTCTTGTCGTGGTTGAGTCCCAGCAGCCAGCCTGGAGCTCCTTCTTGCTCCCCCCAGTCTCTGCCAACACTGCTCTGTTCAAGATCTGAACTCACTTTGGTCCTGCAGCTCTTTTTATATTAGTCTGCTGGGCCCTTATTGGCTGCTCCCTGCAGTTCCTTCAGTTTGGCTGCATCCCATATAGACACTCTAGGCAGCTTGGAGGACCCTCTCCACTGCCCTTTTCTGGGGCAGGGTGTGGCAGGGCCGAGAGATCTCCAGCAGGGGGCCTCAGGACCTAATCCAACCTGTCAAACTTGATCTCTGAGTAAAATTAATTCTTGAGGCAAAGTTGCTCCCTTAGAAAAGGGCATTGCTATTGGGCTGAAATTCCTTAGAACAGGAATTGCCCTATATACAGTTTGACCACCTCTGTGATGAGTTATTCTTAGAAGATACATAGGCCCTGTGTCAGTCATTTCTCCCACATATAGGCTACCGCTCAGTAGAAGAATGACAACAACATAAAATAGAAAGTAGAAAAAAGGCAGCTTGGAATTCAAGCACAAATTAGTGCTGGCCAGAGGCATTTTTATGCACAACACTTCTGGTTTCTTAGGGTTTAGGGTATTCATAAAAGTAGTTGGTTTCTTTTATGGCCTATTTGTTTAAAAATGATTGTTTACACTTCAATTCAGTATGACTCAATTGGTCTGACAAGCGATAGAAATGTGTCCAAGAGATGAAGAAGAGAAACCAGTCCCCACCAACTATCTGTCAGAGATAGGTACAGGACTTCACACTATATAGGATTTTGTCTTGTATCCATTTGTCATTGATTCTAATTAGCAGTTACCACATCACAAAAGCCATTCTATAAACCAGGGATCGGCAACCTTTCAGAATTGGTGTGCCAAGTCTTCATTTATTCACTCTAATTTAAGGTTTCGCGTGCCAGTAATACATTTTAATGTTTTTAGAAGGTCTCTTTCTATACGTCTATAATATACAAGTAAACTACTGTTGTATGTAAAGTAAATAAGATTTTTAAAATGTTTAAGAAGTTTCATTTAAAATTCAATTAAAATGCAGAGCCCCTTGGACCGGTGGCCAGGACTCAGGCAGTGTGAATGCCACTGAAAATCAGCTCGTGTGCTGCCTTCGGCACCCATGCCATAGGTTGCCTACCCCTGCTATAAACCATCACTTTTGGCATCCATGAAGCCCAAGGATTAACCATGGAGCCAGATCTTACTTTCACAGATTTTAAGGCCAGAAGGGACCAATAGATTATTTAATCTAACCTTCTTTATACCACAGGTCATTAAATGTCAGCTGATTTCCCCTGTATTTAGCCAAATAACTTGTGTTTGACTAAAGCATAACTTCCAGAAAGGCATCCAGTCTTGATATGAAGCCATCAAAAGATGGAGTCTCCACCACTTTTCTTGGTAGTTTGTGCCAGTGGTTAATTACCCTCGGTATAAAAATGTGTACCTTATTTCCAGTCTGAATTAGTTCCAGTTTAACTTCCAACCACTTGTTCTGGTTATGCCTTTCTCTGCTAGATTAAAGACCTATTTAGTTCCCAGTATTTTCTTCCCATGAAGGTACTTATACACAAGCGCTCTTGCTTGTCCACCTTAGATATTCTATCAAAAGGGGAGGGGAGTGGGATGGGACCTTATATTTCCTTTCTGCATCCGTTCATTGTTCTGTGATTAAACAACAGATATCACAGTTTTCAGTGACACAAATCTGCACTTTTTAAGTACACTAAAACTTCCCCTCCCCATAAATCCAATCTTGCCTGTGCAGGCAAAGAACATTTATTTTCAGGTTATCTTTTGCACCCCCAATATCAGGTGCCTACTCCCTCCACTTCAGATTTTGACAACAGTTAAGGATGCAAAGACAAATGCCATAGCTGAATGTAGCCTGTGCATGGCTTAGATGAAGAGTTTACACTGCAATTTTCTCATTTAATGGCAAGGAAATACATCCATACAGTGGATGGAGACAAGTTCATACAGCCTTAAAAATCTTCTTTTCTCTGTGGTTCACAACAAGCAGTAAAATTATGAAAGCTGGTCTGCTGATTATAGATAAGCTGTTCTTCCCTGATTGGATGAGCTTTATAGGAAGAAATTTGCATAGAATTACTCATCTTGCTTTGGCTTTTTGAAAGACAGTATAGGTTATTGTCTGCTGTCAAAATGTTTCTGAATCAATATACTTTGGCCCAGAATATTTATTTCCTCCTCTTACCTTCACACCTTTACAAAACAAGTACTGTTGGCTTAAACTCATCTGTTGTTGCTATTATAATTTTGATTACGCAAATGTAGTGTGTCATCTCCTACATTACTGCTGAACGGTTAAAAAACAAAGGAGATGCCTTAATACAAGGTAGTTAGGTTAGTGACTGCTTTACCAAGATGTGTGTTTCTATGTTAAAAAATAAAAACAACTTGTTTCAGCTTTTCCTTCACAGATAATAGTATTCCCCTGTTTTCATTTTAATGTGATACTACAGTTATCTTTGTTATTCCATAAAAGATATTGCGTAGAAAAACAAGAGTGATAATATTAAAAAAGAAAGAAAAATCTCACTAGTAATTGCTCCGTTTTATTACTTCAAAAGAGACCCAATTGAATTTAATATGCTTATCTGATAATGAAAGGAAGGAGCAAATTTGTTATGGTCTAATAAAATCTAGAAAGCTACAATATCTCCTTCGAAACCCAAATAAAAGGTCATACATTATATTTGGTTATATCTATTTTAATGTGCACTGTTCTGTCTGTGTTGGTCCCCGGATTTTAGAGGGACAAGATAGATGAGGTAATATCTTTTACTGGACCAATTTCTGGTCATGAAATAGAAAAGTTTTGAGCTTACACTGAGCTCTTCTTCAGGTCTGGAAAAGGTACTCAGAGTTTCAGAGCTAAATACAAGTTGGAACACATTGCTAAGCACAAGGAGTTAACACATGTTGTAAGAGACTATTCAAGGTGAATTGGGTGGTCAGTTATAGGACAAAGGAGGATAGTAGGTCACAGATTGTTGTAATGAGCCATAAATCCAGTGTCTTGATTGGGTCCATGATATTTAGTGTCTAGCAAAATTATGAATCAAAGATGTCTTTTGAAGGTGTTGTGCAGGTTTCCTTTGAGGAGAAGGACTAAGAGGTCATATGTGATGTGATCATTTTGTGAAAAGTGGTTGCCCATGGGTGATAATATGTATTTTGTGTTTTGTCATTTTTATGTGTGTTCATCTGAGAATACAGTGATTGTCTTGTTTAACCCAGCTAGTTGTTATTGGGGCATTTAAATTATGTCTACACTGCAAATAAGCACCTGTGACTGGCCTGTGTCAGCTGACTCAGATTATGGGGCTGTTCAATAGCACTGTAAATGTTCAGGTTCAGGCTGGAGCCTTGGGTCTGGGATCATCCCTGCTCATGGGGTCCCAGATCCCAAGCTCCATCTATATGGAGCCCCATAGGCTCCCACCCACAAGTGTAGCCACAACCTTAGTGCAGTGGATGAGGTACACCCATTGTGATAAGCATACCTAGGACTCATGGGTCTTGAAAGGTGTGTTGTGGGGGGTACTGAACATAGTAAGAGTGGAGAAAAGTCTGCAGATTTTGCTTGTGTTATTATGGCCACTGTAAGTTGATGTGTTTCAAAGGAAACCTGCAAAGGAAACACCTTCCAAAGATGAGCCAGGAAACTTAAATTTATAACTTTGCTAGATGCTAAAACTCATGGACTCAATCAAGCCAGTAGATTTATGGCTTGGTACAACAATCTGAAGCCCACTAACCACTAACCCTCCTTTGTCTTACAGAGATGTTAACTACTCATTTCACGTTGTATGGTGTTTTGCAACAAGTGTTAACTCCTTATGCTTAGCAATCTGTTTTACCTTGAATTTAGCTATAACACTCAGAGTACCTTTCCCAGACCTGAAGAGCTCAGAGTACGGTCAAAACCTGTCTATTTCAACAACAGAAATAGGTCCAACAAAAGGTATTACATCCCCCACCTTATCTTTTTTTATGTCAGTTCAGAGAAGAGGAAGGGGTGAGCAAGGAAATTAAAGCTACCCACCTTAAAAATGAATTGACAACCAGAGGGCCTTTTGCCTCCAAAACCTTAGCTGGGGCATTACATCTCTCAGAAAAATGAGAGGTTAATATTTTGTTAAGAGCTGTTAATTTCAGGGAGGGGCTCCACAAATAAAGTATCCAGGAGATGTCAACTCAACCTTCATCCAAAATTGCACACACATATTCTAATAGGTGTATTCCAAAGCAGCAAGGTGTCATTAAAGAGACTCTGGAAGCTACAGAAAAGGCTGAGATGCACTTTCATGGGTAACCTTAATTAATGTGCCTTTGTGCACTGGAGAGTTACAGAAACTTTCCTAAAGCTATCACTTTGGCCTAAAGCTATCATTGACTGCTGAACTGATTTGTAGGAATAAGTCATTTAAAAGTTTAACTGGATCGATTCATTTTATGCCTTTCCAGAAGCCCACACATCTGAGAAGGTAAAAATTTCACAACAAATTCATTCTGTGTGTCAGTTCCTATATACGCATCTGTCAATCAGTCTTTTCTATGTTTCTGCCAGAACCCATGAAAATGTGGTCACCTTTGCCCCTACATTGCAAAGGGTCCTTCTTTATCATCCTGTAAGCAGAATGCATTTATCATGACTGTACAAGGATGTGTTTACTTTGTATTTGTATTCTCCTTTTCATATCTATAGATTCATAATTGCTAATACTTCAGCAGCAATGGCTCTCTTTCCTTTGTAATATACTATGCATTATGCTGCAGTGTTCCACTTACAGAACTCTTAGCTTTGTTTAATTGGTTAAAAATATCCATGCAATCATTACTCCTAGGGTGACCAGACAACAAATGTGAACAATCAGGATGGGGGTGGAGGTAGAGGTTGGGGAGTAATAGAAGCTTATATAAGAAAAAGACCCCAAATTCCGGACTATCCCTATAAAATCGGGATATCTGGTCACCCTAATTACTCCTTAATTTACCTTCCTATAACTATATTATATTATCCAGATTATAATTAAAGAATTATTTTTTTAAGATCAGTTTTTTAAAAAAACTTTCTTGGACTGCAGGCTACAAACTTGGTACATGCATTTATCAAGCCCTTTAGCCACTAGTGCTTATTTGCTTAGTACTTGTCTGGATGATGTTAAGGCTCAGTCATGCTGTGGGTTTTGGAAGGGAGTACCATACTAGGCCATGCACGCTCAGCAGAACAGCCATCCATCGCTTTGTGCTTCTCTGAAAAGGGAGGAAGTGGGGCCTGTATAGTAATGGAATTGGATGACCACAAATGCACGTAATAGTGTTAAAATGAGCTCTCATGGTATTTGCACTTCCCAGTTTTAGCTGAATGTAATAACAAGACAATAACCCATGGCCTATGAGGAGATATTAACAGAGCTTGCTGATACATGGAAAGTAAACAAACAGACAAAACCCCAAACAAGATTTACCCAGCCTTAACAGCTGTTTCACATTTCTTGGTGGCTTTCAATTAAAATATGTTCAATATAAAAGTAAATGGATGGTTTGTGTATAATTAACAAATCTACAGACATAACCTGGGATCTGAAAGGCAAGCTGTGATTTCTTTTTCCTGATTCATGCATCATAACCAGTAATGAATATTCCACATTGGGAATGCAGCTAGCAATTCTGTTGGTGAGGGAACCAGAAAAGGATCTAGTTCACCAAGACTATTTTTTTTACAGTAATGTAAGCAGATAAGACTATAAATACACAGAAGATGCAAATCTGTTTAATAAGAAAATGTCACTTTTCCACAAATACTATTTTAAAAATTATTACTGTACATTCAAATATCTGATTTACTTTGGTTCAAGTTTTGGCTTATGATTCAAAGCAATTAATTTATTCAGATCGAATAGCCCATCTCTTATTTTCACAGTACTCTTGTCAATATCTTTGTCCACAGAATTCATTAAACTTAGAATAAGATTAAGTTTTAAATGTATCATAACCCTCCCCCATATTTCCAAGAATAGGTTGCTCTCACCTCAGCAATGGCTTACATTCCTTTGATTGCACTGGTAGCTATGACATCTACACTACATGTTTCATAGGCAGATGCTGTAGGTAATTCAGCTGAAACTCAGTAGGTTTACTACAGGTTCACAACAGCATTAAAGTCAAGAGATCTTAAAATAAAGATGACCTTTACTTATGGTCCGATGGAAGAGAAAAATAATAACTCAGGTATGATATGACTGGCATAGAAGGCAATCACAAATTTAGTTCAGTGAAATCATTATAGTTGTCAATAGTAATGTGTGTACCTCAAATGTAAAGGCAGGATAGTAACCAGCACATTAGTAATGCTGGGCAAATGACCCATTTCAAATGAGGACTTCCTGGATCTTGAAAGATCGATTGAAAATGGAATGGATCCAACACTACAGACTGTGCTACCAATTTGAGAATAGATGTGTTTTAATATGGAAAATGTAAATGTATACCTCTAGGAAAAAAGAATATAGACCATACTTACAAGACTGGGGACACTGCCTTGAAAAGCAGTGACTCTGAAAAATATTTTGGGGTCAGGATGGATAATCAGCTGAGTTCCCAGTGTCATGAGCTCCCAATGTCATGCTGTGACCAAAAGGTAGGTTCACCAGACAGCAGATGTGAAAAATCAGGACAGGAGGTGCAGAGTCATAGTAGCCTATATAAGAAAAAGACCCCAAAATCTGGACTGTCCCTATAAAATTGGGACATCAGGTCACCCTACCAAAAGAGCTAATGCGATCCTTGGATACATAAAAGGGAATATCAAGTAGGGGCAGAGACGTTATTTCATCTCTGTAATTGGGACTAGTTTGGCTATTACTGGAATACTGTGTCCAATTCTGATGCTTACAATTCAAGAAGGACATGGGAAAATTGCAGATGATTCAGAGAAGAGCCATGGGAATTATTAAAGGATTTAAAAAACTGCCTTATAGTGATAGACTCAAGGAGCTCAGTCTGTTTAGTTTAACAAAAAGAACGGTGACTTGATTACAGTCTGCAAGTACCTACGTGGTGAACAAATATTTAATAATGGGCTCTTCAATCTAGCAGAGAAAGATATAAGATGATCATAACGTGGTGCTGATTCACCACTGCTGTGCGTCCTGCTGGCTTGCTCTGGAAATTAGCTCCTTCAGTGTGGAGTGCCCTCTGCAGGTGATGTCTTGCCCATTGTCTTCTCTGTTATGCTATCTGAGACCCATGTTGTTCCCTGACTTGCAGCATCCTCTTCTGGACAGAGCCCTCCGGCTGTGCCCCTGCCCTATTCTCCCCACTTCCAGGGGTATCAGCAGTCCTCAGTCTGCACCTGCCTTCGTGGCCACCTGCCACTCCAAAGTCTAGTCCCTTTCCTCAGGGACAAGGCACAGTCCATCAGCCGTGCTCCTCCATGACCAGGTGCAGAGTAAGGGCTGTGCGGGGAGACCCATGCTCGCCCACTACTCTGGGTGCTGGGCCAGGGATCCTCTGGTGGCAGCCATGTCCTGCCTTCCTTCTCTCCCCTCTACTGCTCACGCTCCCTGGGCCACTTCCCCTTGGCCAATGGACATCCTTGGCCCTTTTTGTCAGGGACCTCAGCCTGGCAGGTATCAGGCTGGAGTTTTCCCTCTGCTCCCCTGAGCCTGCCCAGCGCTGCTCTATCTCAGATGCTATCTCTACAGAGAGCGAGTCCTTCTCCCTTGCTTGTCAGGAAGAGACTGCCATCTCCTCTGCTCTTCAGCCTTTATATAGGAACCAGCCTCACCCAGATTGATTTCCTTTCTGCCCTTCTCTGATTGGCCGGGTTCTGCGCAAGCTCCCTCCAGCCTGCTTTAACCCCTCCTCTGCCAAAGTGGAGCAACTGCCCTACTACAATGATCCAGTGGCTTGAAGATGAAGTTAAACAAGTTCAGATTGGAAATAAGGCACACATTTTTAACAGTGAGCATAATCAACCATTGGAACGAATTACCAAGGGTTGTGGTAGAATTTTAAAATCAAAATTGGGTGTTTTTCTGGGAATGCTCTAAGAATTATTTTGGGAAAGGTCTGTGGTGTATTTTATACAGGAAGTCAGATAAGATGATCACAATGGTCCCCTCTAGCCTTGGAATCTATGAATCTGTGTTCTGGTGATATCATCAATTTAATTTACTGGGAACAAGATGCTCTTGCAAAATGTCCAGGTTGGCTCAGAAGATGATGAAACATCTAGATGAAGGTTAACTGTAACAGAGAAAAGTAGCTTAATTTACTCCTTTTTTTCATATCTCTTCATCTCTAGTCGTTCTAGCTGGAATATTGTTGGTTACTATAGATGAGAACATCAGTGATGCTAATAGAGAGAGTAATATTGGATGGAATCCTAAGGGTTCTGGAAATGATATGATTGATTCTCTTAGGGAAAAAGAGGTAAAGATAAATATCTAAGTATCTACATAATGTGCTCTTATGATGTTTCTACAGAGAAAATTCATTAGACTCTCTAATTAATTACATTATTATAGAACTATGGAAGAAACTCTTAGTTCTGACAGCCAACAAAACTTTAAATCCCTAAAGGACATTCTTTTAAATAATGGCCTGAAACATGAATGAATTAAAATTCAGAAGGGAGAAGAAAAAAAGAAAAAGCTTATCAGGGGAGGTTCTAATATTCACTGTGAGTATGTGCAATAGCAAGAAGTTGTCTACATCAAAAGCCTGAGTAAACATTTGGGGCTAAACTAATCTGTGGATAAATTGTGCAATACCTTTGAAGTAAGTGGGTGCACATGGGTTTTATTTAGGACAAAATATTTATCCCAATATTTACAATATTAAGATTGACTGAAACTTCCCATTGAAGACCTTTCTATTTTATTACTGTAAAGTAATTTCTAACTTTGCAAAATTTTAACTGTTTTGGGCTGAAATTTTCCATGCTGGGTGTCTGCTTCAGGCTGAAGTATTCTGAAAAATTTCAGCCAAAATTGTTCAAACATTTCTGAGAATCAGGTGAGGGGGAATATATTGTTTTTCTCATGTTCAAAATGCTTGAGATCTTTGTTTGAAATTTGGGAGGGGATGGTCTTTGAGTCATGGATGTGCCTTAGGCCTTCTCTGTGAAAATCTGCCCAAACCTGGCCACATTTTAAACCTTTCAAAAACCACATCCTTCAATCTCATTAGATATGTCTTTGATATTAACAGCTAAAATCGCTGAAGAATCCATCCTCTCTGAATATACTCTAGCTTCTCACAGTTCCTAGTGCTGACCAGATGACACATGAGCAATCCTGGCAGAGGTACTGAGCATCCTCCAGCCCAGGCTATGGGTACTCAGAAATACTTTCCTTTTAATGGTTTCTCTGAGCTTAGATGTGGCTGGGCATTGAAACTGAGAGCAGGGAGTCTGTCTCTCCTGTGCTCACAGTGACCCGCTATGGACATTCTGGAAGTGCAGAGAGAAGGAAGCTGTCAAATCTTAATGCATAGGGGGACAAAAGTTAGAGCGAGGAGGGGAAAGAGTGGATTGGGACAAGGAGTCTAATAAGATTGGGACTGAAGGGGAGAGAAACTGTGACTGGTAGTTGTAGAGGGGAGAATGGGATTGGGACAAGGAGAGCGGAGTGCAAAAGAAACAGGACTAAGACAGTGACAGGTTGGACAGATGAAGCAGTAGGGGTCAAGCTCAGGGGCAACTAGCAGAGAGTTTATGCCCACTAGAGAGAGCATCTCCTCCAGAGCTTGGAGTGGAGCACAAGATTTCTGAGTCTCACCATTTCTCTGCTGTCAGCAAATATCTGTGATAAAATGTGTCCAGGCAACCTTAATTCTGACATTTCATAACCTGGTGTTCACTTTGCAACCTTCATAATCTTCTGTAAACATGGTTTTGTCAAGTATAAGATAGACAGTCAGACATCTTGGCTCTTATTATTGAACTGCATGATATAGTGCAAGAGATCATTTCCTATAAGAGATCATGGATATTTGGTTAGTTAGGATCCTGGGTGACATCCTGAACCATTGACATCAGTGGGCAGGAGTTTCACCCCATATATTGACTAGAATTAGCATGCCTACTCTTTTGAAGCAGGAATAGAGTGGCTACTCAATACTCGGTCTCCTGGCTGGTGGTGAAATGAACATGGCACTGACCTCAGTCTCAGAGGTGGCTGGTTTTTTTGCACACCTAGGCAAAACAAAAATAATTTCATTTCTGGTCTTCAGAAGTGGTGCAGGAGATTTACGCTTGAGGACACAATCGAGATTCTCAATGCTTTTTCTGGACTTGTCCTCACAAACCAAATATAAGTGCAGAGAAAAGATTCATAAACTAACACACTCACCTCTGCCCTGAGGCCTTAAATAATTGATTCAAGTAGGAGATTTTAAACTGTTTTAGCCCAAGAAAAACTTTTGATAAGAGCAATCACCAGCAGATTTTTCATTTGATAGCACCAGTAACTGTACTATGTAATCTATGAAATGGTCTCTTTTGCTAGGTGGGTTTAAAAGGAACAAATTGTACAGGCAATTGTACAGACAAGGCAATCATACAGACTCTATCTACATATCTGTATCTTTCTATCATTGTACATATAATACCTCCATTGCTATGCTATATGACTTACAAGTGCCCTATTGTGCACTCTTTATTTACTGTGGCAAGCCCTTACTCACAAGAGTAATCCAATTGCAGTCAATAGGACATCTAATGGTAATGATATGGGGGCACTTGCCATTCAATCAGCTCTTGGGGAGCGGTGTTGTGTGTAATCGTAAAGGGTCTTCTTGTACAGGACTTGCATAGTGTTTTATTAACAGTGAAACTGCTGTGTCCACTGCAAAATGCTAACTTATATCATGCCAATTAGAGTAATAGTGATTCGGAGCTCTACCAACTGAAGCGGGTATTGGGAAAAAAAATGACCTCTTAGGGCATGGCTATCCTTGCAGATGTAGAGTGCTGGGAGTTAACCCAGCCTTTGAAGACCACAGCAGGGAAAACACTGCCCTGTGTTTACACTGTCAGCTGCAAGTGCATAGGCGTGGCCACATTAGCAGCTCTTGCAACACTACAGAGAGCAGTGCATTGTGGTAGACATCTGAGCATTCAAGTGGCTGCAACGTGCTTTTCAGATGGGGTGGGTCAGGTGAAGTGTGACAGGGAGTGTGTTGTGTGCATGTGGGGTGAGAGTCAGTGGGTTTTTGGGGGGCTGAGAGTGTGTCAGCATGCTGCCTTGTAAATTCAGTCAGCAGCAGACTCCCCCCCCCCCCGCCTCTCTCCCTCACACACTCATAGCAAGCAGCATTCTACAGTAATGGTTGCTTTGTCTCAGAGCAGATAAGCATGCCAGCTCTCAGAAACAGAGCTTTGAAAGGGCACATCTGCATTCCTACAGCAGATTCCAAAACAATGACAAGAGTGGCCACTTGACTTCATGGGATTATGGGATATTTCTGGAGGTCAATCACAGTGCAGTAATGCAATACTTCATTCACACTGATGCCTGGGCATTTCAGCCGTGGCGCATCAAGCGTTATGCTTCTTGTGGAGGTGGATTACCAGGATCGCTCCAGCTGTAGACTCCAGGCGCTCTATGTGCCTTGCCAATGTGGACACATTGGAAGTTAAGACCATCTGGAGTTGCTTTAATGTGCTCTAACTTGCAAATGTAGCCAAGCCCTTAGTTTCTTACCAAAATCCCTGGTTGCTACTATGCTGGAGAAAGGAGATATGGGCGGGAGGCTGTAGTAATTTGCAACATCCTCTGGACTGCAGCATAATCTTCACTGCCAGAACGGGGAGAATCCCTGGCTCTGATTACTCCCTGCTAAGTATTGGCAGGGCCTGCTATTCTAAGCAGTCCTTATGTAAACTTTACAAAAGAGGCTGCATTCAAAAGGAGGTTAACTTAGCCCTAGCCAGGGCAAGAATGACTACTTATGCAGTAGCTAGAGGTCCCTTAGATATCCCCTTGCACTTATACACTGGGAGATGCCCTAAAACTCCTGGCGTGCGGTTGCTTTGGCTTACAGAGTTGTTAGGGGCTGACCATTTACATATAAATCAATGCTGCAGCAAAGCACAGTACTTCATGGTGGGTTTGTGGAGTGTGAGACAATGTTTTTTGCTTTCGAGAACAACAACAATCCATCAGCTTCTCAGTGAACCCCAAACTCCAGTTTGACGCAGTATCTGATTTTGTTGCTTGCATGCCGTGGCAATGAGCGAGAGAAAGGGGAAGGAGGACATCTCGGAATGTAATTGAAATGAGAAATGTCACTTTGAGTTCCGTTTACTGAGCTCATACCCAAGTCCTGACTGGGAAAAATGGTATTTACAAGAAATACAGAACCTAGGCAAGACACAACCATCTTTTACTAATATTTGATTTTTCTTCTTTTCATATCGATTGTGGTGAAATGGCTGGCACCAAGTTGAGTCACACAATTGCTATGACATGCAATTTCCTTATAGCATTACATTTCTGGAAAGGCTGAACTTTAGAGTAGGTTTGTCAGACTGTACACATGTCAAAGCCGTTTGAGAGTAACTTGCTCAATAATTAAAGTGCAGGCAAGGCTGTGCAATGCCAGGTCTTCTGTGTTTCTGCACAAAATATTTATCTATAGCATTGCTAAAAACTGAAATGGCTATTTCATTCTTTTTAACTGAGGTAAAAAAAGAATTCTACATTGATTTGAATAACTTGCAGATTTTTATCACACTGCATATTCCTATTCCATTTATGTCCAGATCCAAAGCACACTGAAGTCAACAGAGAGATTCCCATTAACTTTACTGTACTTTGAATCAGGCCCATAATGACTGATTTTAACATTTTGGCATCCATAGTTTAGAACAGCAAAATAAAATTAAGTATTTTACATGTGTAACCCTTCTGCCTGTCAGAGTTGGCAGCAACAAGGGCCGGGTTCAGTATCTAGAGGTTCGGTTCCAATAACACAATGCAAAACTGGCTTGAGCCCCAATCCAGTAACCTGGGACAAATATATACTCGCCCCCGCGCTGGGCGCCTCTAAGAGGCAATACTTCCCCTCTCACAAGCACAAAGTCTGAGTGTAGCAAAAGCCTTTTAATAACAGAGAGAAACAGTGCGGCATTATGTTGGGGAAACACCACAAAGAGGATTCATAACACAAAAGGGGCAAAAGACCCACCCCAAACAAATTGGGCCATGTCCTTTCCCTTTAGTTCTTGAGTCCAACAATCCAAAAGTCACCCAAAAGTAAAAATCATGGAGAGGTGTCATGGTCACCACTCAGGGTTTAGTTGGGAAGTGTGGCCTAGGGGTCATAGTCACAACCATGGATTGCCAAGGGAGTTGTGGGGAGGGGAGCCCGGGCCCTCTCACTCCATCAGGCTCTGGCCCAAGGCCCTTTGGGCTACCAGTAACCAAGATTACTTAAGGCTGTTCTCCCTGGACTTCTTCCTCTCATCTCCCATCCGGGGGTCACCTCACTACAAGACCTTTGCTTAGTGGGAAAATCCAAAGCATAAGGAAGCAAGAAGGAGTTACCACTGTCCAGGGCCACAGGATACTTCCCTCTCTGCTTGCCTCTGTGGAGGGTCTGCTTACCTTCAGCGCTGCTCACCAATTGAGTTAATTCATTGCCTCTTAATTCCTCCAGCAGAGGGAGAGTTTGCTGCAGGTGTGGTGAGGCAGGGCTGCCTCAGCCCAAAATGAGCCTTTTAGCCCTTGTTGCTCAGTGAGGGGTTTGTACATCCCACCACAACAAGTCATGGGCAATAAAAAAAAATCACATGACCTGTCCCTGACTTTTACTAAAAATATCCATGGAGAGCTGCTGGGTCTCCACAAACCCATTGGCAATGGGGATCCCATTGCCTGCTGTCATTCAGAGCTGGAAGTGGGGGAGCCTGTGTTGGACGAGGCAGCGAGATGTGCCTGCAGCCTGTGGTGGCTCAGAGCTCCAGATGGCCCCTGCTGCCCAGGGGAGCTGGGAGCTGTAGAGTTTCTCCAGTGGCCTGGAGCTCTGCTGCCAGATCCCACCCCCCACCTACGGTGGCCAGGAGCTGAGGGATACGCTCACCACTCACTGGTACCCCCGCCAACAAAATCAGAGCCTTTGACATGACACAGAAAGGATGGGAGGGGAAATGGAGACTTAGAGAAGTAATTGAATCATAGATATGTAGGACTTGAAGGGACCTTGATTGCTCATTTGGTCCAGACCTCTGCACTGAGGCAGGACTAAGTATTATCTAGACCATCCCTAACAGATGTTTGTCTTACTAGTTGCTCTAAAAACCTCCAATGATAATGATTCGACAACCTCCTTAGGTAATTTGTTCCAGTGTTTAGCTATCCTTATAGTTAGGAGGTTTTCCTAATGTATAACCTAAATCTTTCTTGCTGCAATTTATGCCCATTACTTCTTGTCTTGTCCTCAGTAGATAAGGAGAAGAATTTATCCTTATGCACCTCCTCCTTTTTATAACAACCTTTGACATACTTAAAGACTATGATCCCCCTCAGTCTTCTCTTCTCCAGATTAAAAAAATAATAATTTTAAAAGAACTTTGCTCATAGGTCATGTTTTTTAGAACTTTAATCATTTTTGTTGTTCTTGTCTGGACTTTCCTCCAATTTTTCACATCTTTCCTGAAGTGTGCTACCTGGAATTGAACACAGTACTCCAGGTGAGGTTTAATCAGTTTTGAGTAGAAAAGAATAATTACTTCTTGTATCTTGCGTACAACACTCTTTCTAATACATCCCCAAATGACGTTTGCTTTTTTTGCAACAGCGTTACACTGTTGACTCGTATCTCGTTTTTGATCCACTATAGTCCCCAGATCCTTTTCTGCAGTACTCCTTCCTAGACAGTTTCAGTTAGTCTTTAAGGTGCCACATGACTCTTTGTCACTTCTGCAATTCCAGACTAACACGGCTACCCCTCTGATTCTTTCTTCCTAGACAGTCATTTCCCATTTTGCCTTTGTGCAACTGATTATTTCTTCCTAAGTGTAGTACTTAGCATTCTTCCTTATTGAATTTCATCCAATTTATTGCAGACTATTTCTTCAGTTTTAAAGATTATTTTGAACTCTAAGCCTGTCCTTCAAAGTGCTTGCAACCCCACCTAGCTTGATATAATCTGCAAACTATATGTACACTCTCAATGCCATTATTAAAATAAGTTATGAAGATATTGAATAGACTTGCCAAATTTACACAGCAGATATCCCTCCTACTGTAGCAAAAATGACCAAGAGAGATTCAAAGCACACACTATCCACTTACAGTTACAATTTATTATTTTATTTCATAAAATTGGAGGGTATGGTAATTGTAGTGAGAAAAAAGTTACAAAAAACATGTTAAGCTGAAAATAAATAGAAGCTAATAAAACTACAGCTAAAAAAATTACAGACTCAACAGAAAATTATGAGATTTTCTGAGGGGGAGTAAGAAATATTTACACTTTTGCCTAAAATGATAAAATAAAAACATCATTCTGTGCTGTATCCCGGGGAAAAAATCTGTTTGAAAAATCAATGCAGAAAAATTCAATCCAAAGAAATAAGCTCAAAGAGAAATATTCATATTAGGCAGCAATTCCTCTATTGAACTATATACAATATGTCAGGAGAGGAAATGAACCTATAAATTTGGGAGATTTACTGTTATGGAAGAACAAGAAATATATCAGCTCCAAAAAGATAATGTGGAGACTACAAATTGTTAGAATATAAAACAACTATAACTCACAAAGTAGAACAAATAGAATCATATGCATACACGTTGAGGGATCGCTCTCTAGGATGAACTCCATGGAATGAGAGTCAGGACCCGGATGTTCTTTAACTGTTCTATTCTAATATTTACTAGGGACACTAGAAAAGACATAAACAAAATATTTTCTATCAGAAAACATAAAAATCTTCCACAGGAAAAGCTTGATTTTTAGAGGAATTTTCTGTCAGCAAAATCAAAATGAGACATTTTGGTTTAGTTTGTTGAGCTGAAATGAAACATTTAATTACAGACTAGGTTGAATTTAATCTCTGTATCTGACTTGTGAGTTGTAGTTCTGAGTTCTAGCCATCCCCACTTACTCACATTGGCTCAGCCCATACATGAATTAAAATTCCCATAAAGCATAGCAATCTCTTACTGTGGTTGAGTTTATGCAGTGTGTAATGGGAGCTGACAAACTGCGATGAAATATTTTGATTTGGGAATTTAAAAATGTTTAGTTTTCATCTGAAATGTCAAAAAGAAACATTTCAATATTTCTTAATCTATTTGGGGTGGATGAAAGGGGTGTAGCTTGGAATTTTTTATTCCACAAAAGTTTGGATATTTTGACTTTTCATCCTAAATTGTAATAAAAGCAAATGTCAAAATACTGGAATTTCCTGTGGAATGGAAATTCTATTTTTCAGTGAGCTTTAGTAGTTTCCTCCCTCATATTGTGAGTCTTAGCTAATGTTGAGGAAACCACCTTTTGACAAACAATAGTTACCAAATTCAGAAATCTTAATCAGCTACTTAAAAAAAAAAGTTACCTAAGTTTAGTCCAGTTACATGATTTATTGTTACAATCTGGAAGTTAGTCATGGATTGTGATTAGAATTGTGAGCACAGTTTTTGGGGGTGCAAAGTAATGTGTGCAAAATTGGAGGCTGGGTTTAAAAACCTTTCCAAAAATCAGCACTAAAAGGTGTTTCCAAAAGGAGGCATTATCTAAAAAAACTATTGACAGAATGGAGGTCCCACCTATCTTGTCCTCATTAAAGCACTTTCTCTTGAATATCAAGATACTACATTTATTTTCTGCTCACCCTTGATATTATTCTAAACAGTTCATTTTATTATGCATAAAATACAAAAGTCTAAGGCTCCTGAGGACATATCTTAAAGAGAAGGAAGAGTCAATTAAAATTTATTAAAATAAAATCAGCTAGAAGAGCTCCAAAGCAATGAAATAATTTTAAAGTATAGAAGAATAAAACTGCTTGGGGAATAAAAATATAAATGCAAAAATAATAATAGTATGTAGATCACATAAATTAAATATTCCTTTTTACATTTGCTAACTGTAAGCCTAAAACAAGATAGTAAATATGGCAGAGGAAACACATCCAGTTAAATACAAGCAAAGGATAATGGTAATATTTTAACAGACAGGCATGTGGCATTTTCATTTATTTCATTAATACCCTGCAAATGACTGAACCACAAAAAGAAATTTTTTTCAAGGGTTGGGGTTTTTTTGACCATAAACCACAGAATACATACAAAAGCTATATGCTTACAGCACACACTGAATTATGTGAGATGATACAGAAAATATCTGAATGGCATTTAAAATCTGTTTAGACATTTGGATGAATATATAGTAGAGGATCAATGTATGGATGTTAGTATTAATATAAAAAAAATCCAAAGTTATACAGTCTTTTAGCAATTTGTCTATACTGTATAAGCTGGAATTTAGGGACAATTAACATTTACATGAAATGAATGATTGCAAAGGTGAAATGATCCAACACAGAATAACGAATATTTTTTTCAGTTATATTGCACTTTTTTATCTGAGGTTGGTACTAGACCCTTCACAGAAGGATCTCAGGATGCTTTACAAACATTATTTAATAGCTGTAAGTCCAGACAACACCATTGTGATCATCTAGTCTGACCTCCTTCTGAACACAGGCTGTAAAATTTTATTGTGTGGACCCTGCATCACACTCAATAACTTGTAGTTGAACTAAACCATGTCTTTTAAAAGACATCCAAATTTGATTTAAAATATCACAATTAATTAACAAATAGCATCAATCACAACATCCTTGTACTGCAATTAGCATTATAGTGTCAACCCTAGCCTTGGACACACCCACCAAGGTCTCATGTGATCTTATGTACACTGGGAGTGAGATCCTGGCCCCACTGAACTCATCATCAAAACTCCCATTGACTTCAGTGGGTCAAAAGCTGATCTGATCATTTTTTTAATGCAGGGTCATCTAATCCTGTACTGATCAAGTTTAAACATAGTACATAGAGGTAAAAGTGCCTGGGTCTTGTCCAGTCTACAGTTTCTACAGCTGTTACCATTAGCATAACTATGCTCCCTGGGAACTATAGGGCTGATGAATCCTAGTGTGGTCAAGGTCAATGAATCCCGGACAGAGCCAGGAACAGAATCAAGAAGTCCTGGCTCTGTGGTTTCAGCCACTAGACTACATTCTCCCTACATCCCAACAATGGTTATTATATTATAGAGATGGATTAGAAAGATCTGAAATCCAGGTGTGAATTTCCTGTTTCCTTAAAGGAGTAAAACTCCCTACATTGGAAGTCTGAAGACCACATTGAAATCCAAACTTCCCAAAGTTTGAGTTTTAGAGTTTCATAGAGTCAGACTGAAGCAATTAATATAGATCCGTATGGGTATCCAGGGTTTTTGTTTAGGCCTTCTCTATATAATTAGTATGTAGAACACAAATATATTTGCATAACAAAATACAAATAAAGTTGGAGGGGACTGCAAAAGTGATAGAAATCTACTTCCCATAACCTGCCATGATCCATCCTTTCAGCAATGAAATCCAACACTGGGTAATATGCAGGTGGCCAAGCCAAAATTAGCATAAAGTAAAATCACTTCTTCTGTTTATATAATTTGTATGCATTTGTAATCAGTGAAATGAGAGAACATAAAATAGGACTACCTGCTGAGGTGCAATCTTTAATCTTTGTCACAGATTAATCACCTACCTACAAAATAACAGAGACTCTTCCATTATGATTAAACTGACTACAAATGATTAAAACCGTAGACAACTCTTAGGTGTTTTGTCAAAAATGTTAGATGCCACTTGAGAATTTACAAAGAAATAAGGAGATTCCAGATTTCAGGGGTCAGAGTACGTACCTCTAGTATCTGAACCAACGCACTTTAACTGTGCAGAGAGGTTTACAGTTAAGTAAGCATGAAAGGGGGCAGGTGACCCATCTGCTGCACAGCACAAAGTTCAGTTGTGTAAAGGATTCCCTTTCTAGCAGTCCATTGGTGGAGGTGGAGGCATACAGAATGTGGGGGGTGGGGACAACAGTATCTGCACTGGTCTTTTGGGCTTACTGCCCCTGCAAGGAGAGTGAGTTGAGGCCAGGGTGGCTACTTCAGCCACGGTGGTGGAAAGCATTCTTTCCCAGAACTCCACCTTCATCCAACCCTCCCATGGAAGTATCCAGCACATGTCCTACTAACTAGTGCTGGGTTCCTGTATTTAGCCCTGTAAGAATAATGCTTTCCCATCACTAATGCCTTTCATTTTTGGATCTCAATGTGATTAACATTAATTAATGAAGTTCAAAAGACTTCATTGTGATTGGGAGGTATCTCACAGGAAAAATTACCAGCGAAGAGTATTAAGCATCGCTAAGAAAACTGGCAATGTCTGGAAAATATCTAGAGGTCTCTTCCCCCATCACAGAAATGCAACTACTTCAGGTGGAACACAGCAGTTGTTTAAGAGCATATAGCCACACACAGCGAAAATACATAGCAGTCTGGGACAAGAGGAGAATAATAATAATAATAATACTTTCTAAATAAATGGCAGGAAAAATTCAAGCAGGCAGAGTGTAATTAGCCAGCTGGAATTTGGTCAGGATACTGGGATTAACACACTTAGTCTTATACTGTGTGATTTTTAATGATAAGATGTAGTCAGGACTTTGTTTTTACATCTTTCCCAAAAGACGACACCTCTAGCAGCCGCTGGGGCTCTAGTTTAGAATTATACTCAAAGAGACAGTGCTGAATTGTACTGAACTATAATAGCCCCAATGATAGATTCACATTAGCTTTAGTAGAGTCTGAGTGTGCACATTCTCTTTGCTACCAAATCAATGGGGCAGGCAATAGAGTTTTAGATACATTTAACAAAAATGTATCTAAACAAAAATTCAGAGGATGAATAAAGGGGCGATACCTCCCAAACTCATACCAATGGCTGAATCTTCACCCATCCTATGCCACATTTCTGCACATATTTCTGACATTAATTAAAAAGGCCTCTGTTACAACTATAGGGAGGGTGGAAGTAAACTAATAAACATTTCAAGAAGAAATAACTCTGCAATGCTGATTTTTTTCTGAAATTAACATTGCAACTTATAGTGTGGCTTCGAACCTCATTATACTTCTTACATCTTTCTTTATAATCTGTAATATTCATAAGGCTGTAAAGGGCTTGCAAATGGTTAGATTTAGATTGCAAGCTCTTCAAATCTGGGGCCTTGTTTACACACTTGTCGGCAAAGTGTCTAGCACATTGTTGGTGCCATATGAATTATCAATAGCAATAATATTGCTCCTGATGAATGTACCTGCTTCAGCTATATTATTTCTACAGGACATGTTCATCTGTCTTATTAGCACTACTGCCATTAAACAGACAGAAAAACACATGCACCAGAGATGTCTGAAGCATTAGTATAACGAGCAAAATTGGCTATATCAGAATGTAACAGCAATGCAAGAGGGCATGGTATTGCTACTCATTACATGAATAAAGACGGATGGCACATGAAATAGCTAATCCCATGAAATAATATATCAAGTCATCCAAAATCATCCAAAACTCTGTTAACTGGTATTGGATGTCATAAACAGCAAGTACCACTGATGGAAAACTACTTATTCTTTGCAGAGCGTTTGGCTCACTCATAAAAGAGCAATAATATTTTTTGTTGTTGTCCATACTATGCCAGTTAGGAAGAGAGGGTGCAGAAAGGCTGAAACTAATATCTAGTCCAGGTCTACACTGTGGGGGGAGGGGTTTTGACCTAAGATATGCAACTTCAGCTACGCAAATAGCATAGCTGAAGTAGACATATCTTAGGTCAACTGACCTAGGCATCCTCATGGCAGCGAGTTGAACACTGCCACTCCCCCATCAACTACACTTCCGCCTCTTGCAGAGTCAATGAGGAGAGTACTCGGGGATCAATTTATCGCGTCTACACTAGACACAATAAGTCAATCCCCAAAACATCGATCACTACTTGCCTTGTAGGCAGCAGCAGAAATAGCGTCTGAGCCACTGAGAAGTGGCAAGTATTTATTGTGTATCCATTTCTCCTCCACATAATAATTTCTAGGCTATTGCTTAAAGGGAGGATACAAATAATCCTCCCTAATTTGTATCTGTCCTACTTCATTTATCATTTTTTAAATAATTGTAATGTTTCCCTGGTGTACATGAAAATGAGCTGCTTTCCCTGCTAGTATCTTTTCAGATAGTGGAGAAAGAGGAAGTGGGTTGGTGGAGATTAATAGAGCAAATGTGCATGAACTAAGTGAAAGTAGGCGACATTTTTGCAAGTAGGTAGTATTCACTGACATAAGACATCCTACTTTACTTAGGATGAGGGTTCTCAAACTGAGGGGGGGGTCACAAGGTTATTACATGCATAGGTCACGAGCTGTCAGTCTCCACCCCAAACCCTGCTTTGCCTCCAGCATTTACAGTGGTGTTAAAGATATTAAAAAGTGCTTTTAATTTATAAGGAGGGTCGCACTCAGAGGCTTGCTGTGTAAAAGTGGTCACAAGTAAAAAAGTTTGAGAGCCACTAACTTAGGAGAAGTGGACCCTTAGATAGGCCATTTATACATTTAATAGCATGTTTAATTAATACAATATGTTGTAGTGGTTATTCCCTGAGATTTTCAAAGTCATTTAGGGGATTTGGATTAATCCGTGTTCATTTTTAGAGAAACTGGACATCCAGATCCCTTAGGAATCTCTGAAAATCTCAACCTTAACATTTTAGTTTTTGTTCAGATTTTAAGATAAATCAAAATAGCTGCTAAATAGTATAACATTGCAAATGACAATTGGGTCAGCCCTGCTTTGGCTAAGATCTGCAGTAAAATTCTTATTGGCGTAATCCAGTGAGAGCAGAATCAGGACTGGTGTTTGGTAATGGTCTGATAGAAGTATAAGAAACTCAGTGATTTCACACCATAGGGGTTCATATGAATGTAACACTATCCACACACTAATGGCTGTAAGCAAGGGTCAGAGCTTCAACACAAAGGGCTTGATGCAAAGCCTGTCCATATCGGTGGTGACACTGCCATTGACTTTAGTGGGTTTTGTATCATGCACCACAAATACAACCTCCTAGCGCTGATCTTAAGGAGAACTCCTTTAGTTATATGTAACAGGCTACTGTTGTCAATATGCCATTCACTAGAGGTCAAAAAAACATGCACAGCAAACACCACTGGTTTACACAAAGATGTTGGGCCAGATTCTGCTACCCAAGAAGTCTGATGGACTTCAAATGGAGTAGGGTGAGTAAGTATGGTTGAATCCAGATGGGGTCAGTTTTGGCCTTGATCTGCTTGGGTTCATGGTCATACTCCATCACTGCCACTTAGAGTTTCAAATTAACCCAAAATTTTAAACATTTATCTTGCCCATTATCATTCTCTCTATGAGCATGAAGGCAGAGGAAAGATGCTCTTGAATCCTAGACTGATAATTGTTTTAAATTCAGTAGTGAATTATTTTGCTAATTCAGCAAGTGTCCAGCATTTGATTTAAGGCAATGAATATTTAAATGTGTATTTTAAGTGGGTTGAGTTTTCAGAATTTTTTATACATAGGGAATATGATGCTTAATCATCATCTGAGTTATGTTAACATTTGAAAAAAAATCAAGACAACAGTACATTTTCATGCTGCTTCAGTTAAGCAAAATATGACTTGAAAATGTGTCCTTTAATTTCAATACAAAACAATCCTCTTATTGAACTGGAGATGGAGCTTTTAAGTGTCAGATGATTTGCAAAAAGGACTGCATTAAATGAGTCGCCATGCTTTTGGCAGACTACATCACAAATAGAGAGAGACCCAAGTTGCAAAAATTGGATCAAGACCTGGAGTGAAATCTTGCCCCCATTGAAGTCAATGGGACTTTTTCCTTTTACTTCAGTGGGGCCAGGATTTCTCACCTGAACTTCTCTGATGTTCAGATCCTGGGTTTTTATTTGGACTGCTATATAACTGAGGAACACATGTACAGTTAAAATCTGGAGCTGAGTTTCCCTTAGGACAGCAGTGTTTGGAACTGTAGTTTTAGTTTTGATCCCCTCCCTTGGCACAAATAATATTAATATCTTTTAATTCTTTGATCTTAAGAAACAAAAAAAATACCCTACTGTCTCATTTTTTAAAAGCATAAGATCGCAGATAGTATACTAAAGACATGCTTCTATCATGATGATTTATTCATACCTGTTTCTCCATATTAAAATAGAGTCACCATTAAGAACATAAAATGAAAAATCGTAGTATTTCAGAGTGAGAGGTAAGAACAAGATCCTCAGCTGCTGTAAATGAGCACTTTCTCTTCAGTAGCATTACAGCCATTTATACCTGGTAAGAATCATGTCCCAAGTTCCCATATTGGTGGTTTAGACTCTAAAATATATCAGAATAACTGAGGATGTATCATTAGGATTTCCTTTCACCTGATAGGTTTTTTGTACTGTTCAAAGTCGAATCCCAGAATTTCACAGTAAAAATAAGATTTTTAGGTATATGTCCAAATTTAAAAAGAAAAGGATGATAAAGAAGATACCTCTCAATTAACAGAACAAAATGTTTCAAAATGAACGACATGTATATACACATTACTTTATGGCAGGATTACAAACCTTCTGTGTAAATGTAAGAAGTCTCTTTCTGATCTTAAATTCCAAACTGCATTATTCATATAGATCTCATTAAAAATAAATAGGAAGAAATCCTCATCTCCAAATCCTTCCAACAGATCTCTCTCATCTTAGGACAGATACTGTATGTTGTCACCTATAATACAGAAAAAAAGAAAAATACAAATGCAAAATATTTTCTGTGAGAAGCAGTGTTAAGTATAGATCTGTAGTCAAACAAACACATTCAAGCTGAAATATACTGTCCTTTGGGACAGAACGTCAGAGCTGAAATCTTCAAAGAGTACAGCTACTAAATCCACATAGACACTGATCTTAGCTCCATTTACAAAAAGTAGATGCTCCCTCTCTACTCTGGAGTCTACCATCACTTTTGATCATAAAATGGGGTTGAGTAAAATAGCTCACTTTCATAAGCTAGGTGAGCAAAAAGTAACAACAATATCAATCGACAGATGTTACCACAGAAAAATTGCCCAAAACTTAGATGAATGGCAAGCCAGGGCGGTAAGGAGCCAAGTGATAAGATTTGTCACATTGTGAGGAAATTTGTCACATTGTGAGGAACTTCACAGATTCAATTAATTGAATTTTGATCAGGTTGGGTCCTAGAGTGTCTGGAGGGAACAAAATGTGGTGAGGTAGATCAGCGTCGCTCTATTTACTCCAATGTCGTCATGCCAATTTACATCCACTGAGGCTCAGGTCCAAGATATTCCTTAGCTGAATTTCAGTCATTTCTGCTGCCTGTGATGCTAACTGATAAAATTTTATCTGATAACCTTGATCCAGGCCCCTCCTGTCTTGAAAGAGCTATTACATTCCACTAACGTTCTTATATTACTCTCATACCATGGTATCTGAGCCCTGCCCATTAAGCATTGGGACTAGCATCTAGCACATGTGGTTCATTCTCTCTCTCTCATATTCTCCACAGAAGGATAATAGTGTGTGCAGTACAGTATTTTGTTTTGGTAGGATTAGGTGTGGGGTTGATACGTTTTGTTTTTTAATGTACACATTGCTCTGTGTTTATGTTTGACGAGGGAAAGTGAAAGTGCGCCTTGCACTTTGAAGGTTACAAGATTTGGAGTCCTTAGTTCCTGTGACAGTTCATTCCAAAGTCGCTGAGAAAGCACTGTCTCCTGCACAGATGAGCTTTATCCCAATGACAGGACATCCCATTGTGCCTGAGGAACAGAGTTATCAACATAGAAGGTTCCAAATGTTTTCTGTTTAGAAATATTGATGTTTTGGTTTGGCTTGGTGAACTGAATCAGGTTTCATTTTGGATCAGCATTGAACTGCATCTGCCTGAGCTTCCACAGTGCCTCATGGGAGCTCTGCTTCAGGGATCTTAGCCCCCCATTCTCGTCTTCGGCCCAGGCACCCCACTATATATTTAAGGATACACCAGTCATTGGACTTCCATAACACACTGCAGCAGTTCAATCAGAGGGGAGACCCTGCTGCATCCCAGGTGACATAGTCCACTCACAGGCAGTTCCCAAGGACTATCTCATTTTCAGTGAAGGTTGCATCCCTACAGCAGCCTAAAATTGACTTACCCCCCGCACCTCTTGGGCCTTTTTTAACTTTTCTGCTGTGCCTCTTACAGGGACAGCATAAAAGCTCACCACAAATTATTGATGCAGGTATCTAAAATGAGTCATCTATATTCACATTCAGGCACTTGATTTTCCAAACTCCCACAACTCAAGCTGACTTAAGTAGGAGCCACTGGATGCTTAGCACTTCTGAAAATCAGGGGATTTTTATTGGTGTCTAACTTTAGGCAACCCAAGTTTGAAAATGTTAGCTTAGGCCTCTCCCACTCATATAGCCTCAACTGTTTATTCACAAAAGCTAGTAAGTTTATTATGAGCTTATGAAATGTTAATTACATCTCTGCCCCTCTCCAGAATTCAACTTCATCACTTACTGCAATTCAACAATTCTTATCTGAAAAAGCCTGGATGGGGCCAGTAAAATTTGAATTTGAGACTGCCAGAACTTTAATCTGGTTTTCCTAGCAGGCTGATAAGGAGAAATCATTCTCTTTCATTGACCATCTTGTATTTCTTCCTGCAATATTTGATCTCATTTAAATTTAAGGTTGACAAGAATTGTACTTGGGCAGAAATGATTTAATAATTGGGCTTGTCGTATAGAAGGAACGAAATGCGCTTTTACTCTTATATCTCTGGGCAATGTAATAACTGAGGAAGACTGAAGATCAGATAAGCCCATGGATTTTAAGTACATTACATGTCATTATATTCAGACACAGGGCATTATTTGATAATGGTTCTGTTTTTCCAATGCTCCCAGCTTTATCTTGGCACAGTAGAGAAAGGGACTGGTAAGGAGCCGTTACCACTATGTGATTCTCAGGGTGCATCTGCACTAACATTGGTTAAAGCAACCTGGAGGCTTCTCTGACTTACACTAACTGGCTGTGGTCCTTAAGGAACTATATACCAACTGGGAATATCCAGAGCACAGCACTTTCCAGTCACACCTATCCCAATGCTGATAGGCCTTAGCACTGGGGCTGAGTACGCGGGGTAGAGAGTGGTGTAGAAGCCAAGCTCCATATGAGAGCTCTCTCACACCAAAGAACTCCGAGCTAGCCAGATCTGGTAGCTTTATCTCCCATTGTACCTTGCAACTAAGAATCCTGCCCAATCTATCCAACCCAGACCACTTTCAGAAATATAGTAAAGTGAAGTCAACACAATGGCAAAAATCACATTGATTTAAATGAGGCCAAGAGTTCACCCACAGGAATTAATTCAAACCTGCTCCTTGAATTCTTTGAACTTTTTAATATTCAGTGTTGATTGAGGATGATAAAACTCACTTAAGAAGTATTTAAGATAAATAACGGTAATGGTACAAATGCAGCTCTCCTCACAGTTTTCTTTTTCAGGCTAAAACAAGGTAGTATCTGAATATTAACAAAAAGCATTCATTCTGCTAGATAGCTGAATCCATAAATCTAAATGAAATACCATGTAATGAAGTAGAAGCAAAGTGTGACCCCCTGGAGTTTATGTCTATAGACTATGATTATTACTAGAATATGACAGAAAGACCTTTATGTTCATCTCCCTGAAAAGCAAAAAGTTGTAAGAAGCAAGTCAAATATTTCTTCTGCAGAAAATGAGAGGCAAGAAGTTGTGAAAAAAATCTCTTTTTTAAAAGAGAGGGCAGATGATTTAATGACAGCAATGGACTAAAATTGAAAGCATGGTTGATTCCTCGGCTCTGCTCAAACATTTAGATTTTTTTGTACGTTCTACAGATGAGATGAAAGGCAGAAATCACAAGACTTAAATATTAAATAAATAAATAAACATCCAACAACAAGAGCTGTCAAACATTCATCACTGCTGAGTGTAAATATGCCTGTTAGGATAGTGCACTATTGAAGGCTCTTCGCTGGTTAGCAGATAGCAGTAGTTCTAGCTTCTTGCTGTGCAACTCATTGGTAAGAAGTTAAAGTTCCCAAGAGGTGAGCATCATATGGCTGCAGTCTTGGAAATGAGTATTCCGTTTCCATAACGGACAAGAATAAGCGTAATGTGTGAAGTGGCACTGGAACAATTTTTGGAATGGGGGTGCTGAGCTGCACCCCTCTTCTCTCTGTCCACGCCCCTCAGAGCTGGAGCTGCAAGCAGGCCTGAGGGTTTACGGCCAGGACCCTGGGGCTGGAATGGAGCCCCTGGCTGTGGGACCAGCGGCCAAGACCCCATATGCAGGGCCAGCAGCACAGCCCCTGGGCATGGGGCTGGCAGCTGGGTGGGACCCTGGTGTTAGGATACAGATATTTAGGCCTATCTGTGAAGGCCTATACTTTAGAATTTAGGTGTAGGTTCATCATTTAGCTAGTTACAGAGGTATAAAAAAAAGAGTAAAAATCACTGTCTGCCTGCGTAAGGGCCTCCTCTCACTGTGACAGTCTGAGCCCCTGTCCTTAAGCTAAGGCCTTTGGCTAAACAGTGGAAGCACCCATAAGCTGGGACGTATATGGTCACATCCTCACATTCCAAACTAGTCACATTGAAATAAGGTGCTATTGGGCTGTTAGCAATACAGGAACTCCTCACTTAAAGTCATCCTGGTTAATGTTGTTTCGTTGTTACATTGCTGATCAGTTAGGGAACATGCTCATTTAAAGTTGTGCAATGCTCCTTTATAATGTTCTTTGGCAGCTGCCTGCTTTGTCCACTGCTTGCAGGAAGAGCAGTCCATTGTAGCTAGCTGGTGGGGGCTTGGAACCAGAGTGGACTGGCTGCCCCCCATCAGCTCCCCCTATCAGCTCCCCGCTCCCCTAAGTTCCCTGTGTGGCAGCCGCCGAGCAGGCTATCAATTTCCTGCAGTTCAGCTGTCCCTCCCCCACTGCCATGTGCTGCTCTGCTCTCTGCCTTGGAGATGCTCCCTGAACCTACTGTTTGCTATGCGAGGGGAGTTCTGGGAGGGAAGAGCAGGACTAATGTCAGGGTGTCCCCCTCCCCCCTGCTCCTGCACTCTGCTTATCCCATCTTCCATAGAGCAGGGGGGAAACACAACAGGGCTCAGGATGGAGGGAGCTTCCTAGCAGCACCTGTGTGGGTCTTAGCTTGCTAATCTAATTAACAAGGCAGTGTACTTAAGACAGGGGTCATCGTACTTAAAGAAGAAATGCACATCTCTCTCTCTCTCTCACACACACACACACAGACAGACACACTCACACACACACAGAAGGTGTGTGTCTTTTCTCTCTCTGCTATGTTGTCTTCCCTCCCTTCATTCCTTCTGCCTTGTAGAGTGTGAGGCTACATTAACAATGAGTTAACCCTTCAGGGCTCAGCCAATTGCTAGTTCATCATTTAGCAGTAAGGCATTCCCTGGGAAATATCCCACCCTCTGACTTCACCACCTCAACAAGCTTCACAATCATCATTGCTGTGTACCAGCATTAAACTGTTTGTTTAAAACTTATACTCTGTGTGTGTGTGTGTGTGTGTGTGTATATATATATATATATATATTTATATATGTATAGTCTTTTGTCTGGTGAAAAAAAAATCCCTGGAACCTAACCCTCCCCCCACCCCATATTTATATTACTTCTTATGGGGAAATTGGATTTGCTTAACATTGTTTTGCTTAAAGTCACATTTTTCAGGAACATAACTACAGCATTAAGTGAGGAAGTGACAAAAAGTCCTGTGGCACCTTAAAGACTAACAAAAGTATTGAAGCGTAAGCTTTCGTGGGCTAATACCCACTTCATTGGATGTGCATCCGACAAAGTGGGTACCAGCCCACGAAAGCTTATGCTTCAATACTTTTGCTAATCTTTAAGTTGCCACAGGACTCTTTGTCACTTCTGCAAATCCAGACTAACACGGCTCTCTCTCTGATTATTAAGTGAGGAGTTACTGTACAGTCCTGTCCTGATAATGCCTATCACCACCAGATAAAGATGGTTAAAGAAAACTTAGTTTGATAGCAATTGTCTGGCAAGAAATCACTTCTCAATAGTTGTGGTTGTGAAACCCTCATTTCTGTATGTTTTATCATTATGTCACCCACTTTTCTATTGTTAATCTGTCTGGTTCTCTAATTGCTTTTGTCTGCTATATAATTAATTTTACTAGATGTAAGTTAATTAGGGTAGTGGGATATAATTGGTTAGAGAATTATGTGACAATATGTTAGA
Source organism: Dermatemys mawii (assembly GCA_007922305.1). Classification (NCBI taxonomy): domain Eukaryota; kingdom Metazoa; phylum Chordata; order Testudines; family Dermatemydidae; genus Dermatemys; species Dermatemys mawii. The sequence goes on along the minus strand of ML677372.1, from coordinate 13,249,689 downwards.
ATTGGTTAGGTATATGTCAGTAAAATGATTGGTAAGGTATAACTGAGAATATTACTATATAAATCAGGGGCAAACAGGAAGTAAGTTGGGATTCGAAAATAAGAAAAAAATAACTTGGATTTAAGCTTGCTGGAAGTTCACCCTAATAAACATTGAATTGTTTGCACCTTTGGACTTTGGGTATTGTTGCTCTCTGTTCATGTGAGAATCATCAGGGAAGAGAGAGGGTGAAGTAATAAGCCCTCTAACACCTGGGTTGGCAGCAGAACCTGGGCCAGTAGCCGAGCAGGACCAGGGCCGGCATCCAGGCAGGATCTGGGGCCGGCAGCAGCAGGGCTGGAAGCTGGCAACACGGGCGGCAAGGGTGCGGGGCTGGCAGCTGGGACCCTGGGCAGCAGGGGCACAGGGCCAGCAGTGGGATGCCGGGCACAAAACCTGCCGCTCCCCTACTTCCTGAAGCCATGAATGTGTATCATAAACATTTTTATCATACCCCTGTTTTTACTTGTTCTAGTATTTGCAGCAAAGCCTGTATTTAAAAAGAGAATATCATAAATATTATGTTAGCTATGGTGAATGGTAAATTTCTAATTTGTAATGGCATTGTCTGGAGAAAGGCTAGGTGGGTCAGGAATGGAAAGCTCTGATTAACTGAAATAGAAAGACAAAAGGCAGATTCTGATTTACCATTGGATTTACACTAGTGTAACTATTGACTTGAGTGGAATTACTCCCAATTTACAGTAATGCAAGATGATCAAGTGTAGCTTGATATTTAAAGTAGCAAAGTCAGATTTCCACATCTGGTTGCACCACGTTTACTTCAGGACCTGAGATGTAAATGCATTTATGCTTCCTTTGCAGCTCCTTCATTCTGAGGCTGGCAACGTTGCCAGTCTGGCCCACAGCACAAGTGAAATTAGTACAAAGAGGCCAGGATTAGCCACAGCATAAACTCTGCAGGCCATTTCCTCAGGCCATTGCTTCTGGGTCTGAGGTTGTAAGAAATGTTTGCAATGAGCAACTCTGGGGGGCTCTGCCTCCTGGGGATTCCCCCTTCCTAGAAGGAATTTCCAGCTGCCCAAATCTGTCACCTTCATGGCTCTTTGTGCCACTGGAGCTGTTCTGTGCAGTTCCCAGCAGGCTGAGCTCCTTACCCACTCCCACTCCAGAAACTTGTTACATGAAGCCATGTTGTGGCCCTAAACTGTTCTTGGTTCCCTCTGTACACACCTTAACTCCCCAATGACATGTTAAAAACATTCTTCAATATTGTTCACTTCCCAGGGGATAATTGTAACCTCTAACCCAAATAGCTGCTTGATAAACAGAGAACTTCACACATTTCCCATGCAATTACACTTTGCCAGATAAATTAGTGCTAGTGCAGAATATATATTTCTCTCCAAGGTGCCCTATATCACGGGGAGCATACAGAATAAGATGGAGAGTATGGCAAATAATTACATAAAACAGTGTATGGAAAATGCTTAATTTCACTGAAGCACTAAGAGAATTTGGTTTTCTACCAGTCTTTCATACCTAATGTTCCCCAAAACATGTGAGGTGAGTGCAACTAATACCAGGGGTAGTGTAAGCTGAGATAAAAAATATTCAAATGTACTTCATCTGTCTTCACCTCCCTTCAACTAAAACATCTGGTGTATGTGGAAAATATGAAATTGTAAGGCAAAATTCTGTCCTTGAATATTGCTACTAATACAGAACCTTTATACAGAATCATAAAATTACATGGTGCTTTAAAACATATGGTGCAGTGCAGAGCCCAAGCAAGTCAATGGGAGTCTTTCCAGTGATGTCATTGTCTTTAGAAGTCCCTATTGGTATAAGTCCTACAACTAGATAGTCATAGGTGGACCCTTGTGCCCATGCTGGGTCCCAAATTCCTCTATAGGAGGGCTATGTTCCTCTGCCCAAAGTTCATTACAGCATCATGGCCTGAGGCAGACAAGAAAAACATAAGTCATAGGATAATATTTCAGTGAGGGGAGAGAAGAGATGAAGAGAAGATTCTTGGAAAAATTTGGTTTTAAGATCAAGAGAGATGCGTGGCTCTGAAGTATGAGATTGTTCCAGTCATACAGAATAGACTGCAGAGTAGAAAGCATGAAGTGAAAGGTGTGAAAAAGACATAAAGGGAAATAAAACTAGCTGACTGAGAGGAGAACGAGTGAAACTCCCATTTAAATCTATAGCCACAAATCCACATCTGAAGTCAGACTCTGATTCTTAGAAAAAAATCAGGGTGAAATCCTGGCTATTTTGAGAATGGAAGAACTCACAATGAAGTCAGTTGGCCAGGATCCCATCCCTCAGTGTGCATTGTGCCCAGATCAACAGCCTTATAGCCTCATTGGCATAACATTTCTTTATATCTATAACTGCATGACTGGTGGTCCTCAAAATAATGCTTGTACACCACAGGATTTTGACTGGTGCTGATGAATAAACCTACTAGATGCATAGTGGCAAGTGGTGCCATCGGCTGAAGAATAGTAATGCTGAATTCTGGCATAGAAGTGCTTTATCTGTGGCACCTGCAGTGAATTAATTCACTTAAATGGAGCTAAGGGAGTGGAAAACTAAAATATAAAGTACAAATGGAAATGGTTGGCTAGTCTATTTTCTCTTTGGTGTGTAACTTCTATATATCTCAAAGTCATATACCTTCAGGAAGAACACCAGTTTGCCATATTTATTTCTTTTTACTACTACAGAATTTAAAACAACTACAAATGTTGACAAAATACCAAGATTTGCAAGGAATAATTTACTGCATGAATGATATTTTAATTCACTAATAAGATACACCAGGGTTTGAAATATTGGACAGTTATTCACACAGATACGCTACGTTAGTCACAACACCTGAGCATGAGTTATTGCACAGCAATGTAAGCCTTAATAGCTCTAATTGAAATTATAACTTCATTTGTATGTTAGGTGGGTTTGTGAGGTGATTTTAAGGGGACTACTCAAAGGGTAATTTACTGCTCAATGTAAGAGAAAAGAGCAGAATCAGTCCCTCTGTGAATTGAAAAACAACAGAAAATTTGTTTTAAACAATAAATCTGGTGTTCTTAAACAGCTGGTGGCTTCACCAGGTCTGTAAAAAGACTGGGATTTCATTTTATGTGTGAAGTCCAACTTAATTTCAAGCCATTTTCTCTGTCTTGTTAGTCCTTCTCAAAGGCCCCTAAAGCCAGGTACTCAAGCCTGTCTAACTTGAGGCATACAAGTAGTCTCTCTGAAGCTCATTAGATTATTTGTGTGCTTATAGTTAGGTGCATATCAAACTGCCTCATTGAATCGGGGTCAAAGTCCACATTTAGTTCCTCTCCAGGCAAGCATCCCCGTGATATAAAGGGCTGGGTAAGGGTTAAGTTTTATGCTAGATTCTAGAACTATAGTTATTTTAATCTGATCAATATTTACCACTGTTAATAATGGTTTTAATACTTAGCACATTTCACTTTCAAGCTCTGCAAACATTATTTAATCTCAATGGCCCTGTGAGGAAGGTTAGCCAATATTACTATACCAGTTTTACAGATGGGGAAATCAAAGCATGAGCAAGTCAACTGACTTGCCCATGTCTACAGGATAAATCATTTTCAGAACTAGGAGTATAACTCAGGAGTTCCTGTCTCCCCATCCCTGACACTGTATCTTTAAAACTTTTTAAAGTGCCTTCAGACACTTGCATGAAGTATAATCTAAGTGAAAAATATCATCTTGATTGTTTTGCGAAACACTGAAACTGCATCAGAATATCCTGTGATTTCTGAGGCTTCAACTACAGTAATGGGAAAACTATGCAGGTAAATGATACTAGAGAGATTACACCTTTAACAAACATGTTTATCATGTGTGGATATTAATATAGCAAAACTGCTATAAATATGGAAAGATTCATTCTGCTAGAGAAAGATCACATTGGAAATAAATGAAACATTCCAGGAAACATTACACAGACAGTGCAAAAGGTTTTTTTTATTTCTTCGGGCAAAAATCCATTCAATTTCTCCCATAGGAAATGTCATGAAAATTCATATTTGCGCTAAGTGGAATTTAATTTAAATTTCTGAATGCATCGCCTGTCCTTGTTGACAAGTGTGGTGAACTAGTGCTCTGGAGGCCCAAATTACATAAAACTCCCATTCAACATTTCAGAATTTGCAAGAATATTCCATGTTTTGTCAATTTGCAAGACATTTCTCTAGTTGTCACAGTGGTTTAGATGGCACCTGTAATTCAAAAGCAATGTTAAAAGTGCCATATTTTTAATCATTTAAACCATCACTATCTTTTCTCCGCACTGTACTTAGAATGGAAAACACAAGAGCAACAGGATTTTTCTGTCCCATGTAGTGTGAAAATGGAACTTCAACACCTATGGACTAAGCATCTCATTGTGATCAGAGGACTAACATCTCACTATGCTTTAGCAGACTAAAACAGATGAGGTAATCAGGGAGTTTCTTAATCTCTTCAGAGCCCCATCATTCCTATTTCAGGTGTTCAGACAAAGATTGAAAAATGAACTAGCAATGATAATTTATTAATTCTAAGTTGGGTCTCAGGTTAAAGGTTTAGGCCTGGAGAGGCAGATCTTGAAAAAATTCCCTTCCTGTTTTAAGATGGTGGGTTTTTTATATTATATCTTTAATAAATAAACTCTAGTTTTGCCATTTACAAAAGAAATGATCATAAATATACATCTGTATCATATCCTCCCATAGTAAATGGGGACTGGCAGCTGAGAAAACTCCTCATTGGTCTGGTCTAAATGGTAATGATTTACGGTGTCTGAGCATGGATCTCAAGGATGGACACTTGGCCAATTAGTTTTTCAATCACAATGAGCTGGCATGAAGCTGACCACTGTTTGTCCTGGTCTAGGTCGACCACTGACTGTCACTTGGCACCATCAGCTATGATGATTTTTGACAACTCTATGTATTGCATTTCTTCCAGTCTGTGTTCAGACACAGTAGAACTTTGTAATGTAGGCCTTCAAGGTTCCTCAAAAGGGTTTACGACTTTCTCCTTTGGTCAGGGAATGTCCCATGGAGCAAGGGAGGTAGGACTGTTCATCCTGCAGGTGCCACCAATCCACAAGGAAAGGGGGCATTAATCCTGAAAAAGGAAGCATCCCTCCTCCTTCTGGAAGCATAGCTTCCCTTAATGGGTGTTATTGATGCTCTATCACCATTAGGGGGCAGTCTGAGGCAATACACCCCTCACCAACTGGTGTGGAGTTGGCACTAATGCTGCCAGGAACAACGCTATCCTACACATGGATATACACTGAGATTGGCTGCTTCCTGGCCGTGCTCTGTCCCATAGATCCCTGATCCTATGGGGTAGAGGAAGTTTGGGAATATACAGTAAAAGATTCCTATCTTCTCCATTCCCTGCCTTATTGTCCACCCAACTTCGGCTCCCTTCTGCCTGCTTTTCATGGAGGTGAGCATTAGGCTCTTCATTATTAATGCCAATAAAGCATTATTCAATGGTAGTTCCAATACAGGAGACATACCTTTCAGGTTCATACAATGTGTGTTATCTGTAAATAGATTGGAAGAAATGCAATACATAGATTGGAGTTTTGGAGTATTCTATTTAAATCAATGCAACAAAATTTACAGCATGGAACTCATTAGCTAAATCATTTTTGTCATCTCAGTTCCTCTGAGTCAGACTGGAAAAAACAACAGGGGAAAAAAAAGAACTCACAAGGTTTTTTTCCCCATGTTTATTTGACTATAATGAATTTGAACCTCTTTAATCTTTACAGCTCTGTAATAACCAGCAAATGATTCTGCTGCAGAATAACAGCTCCATAATAAGGAGAACATTCCGTGACTTTCTCAGGTCACATCATCTAAAGATCATTTTATTTCTACAGTTCAGTCCAAAGTTCCATATTCAGTCCTGGTGTCAGAGACATGTGCAGGCTTTGTGTTTGTACAGATCCAATTACAGATCTCTGCCTAGAGTAGCTGAACCCTGGCAAATGAGGCCACAAGGTGGCTTGGATCTGTGATTATCTGTTCTCTGCACCATTGATTAAAGATAATCACCATTAATTAGAGAGGGATCTGCCATCTTGTATTCAGATGCAGCTTGCTTCAAAGGAGGCACAAACACTGGGCTCTCCCCGAGATTTGTTCTTCGCTGGTTTGTAGTTGACTCTTATTAGGAAATAAAGGAAATTTTCAGTGAAAACAAGTAAACTAGATTAATTAAGCAAAATACAAAAAATATTGTATGAGGCTGCACACCTGTGAGAAGTGTTTCTGGGGTTTGAATTTATTGACAATAAGAAAACATAAAGCTTCATCCAAGCTTCCTTTATAATCTGCTGCTACTAGAGTTCTTAGGTCAGGTCTGCCCAATCCATCCTCTATATCCTGTCTGCTGCAGGGTTGCAGCACAAGTTGGAAAGCCTTCCCTTGCAGCCTTTATACTGCTTACAGTTTTGTGGAGCAGGGCTAGCATCAGCCCCTGTACCCATGTGGAAAATTAACCCCTTCCTGCACCCATGCAGTGTGGAGTTTATTCAATCAAAGATATAGGCCTGGAATCCATGAAACAAATATCAAAATGACAATCAATAATATATTGTAATAGAGACACAGAGAGAGAGAGAGCTTGGAACACCGGCCTAGTGAAAGATCTAACACCTGAACCAGAGACTGTGAACCAAAGTCAGGCCAGGTATTAAAGCAGAAGCTTACGAATTCACTGTCCGGTACATGAAGTTGGCAAAGTTGTTGCCAGTGTACTCGGCACTAGATATTTATATAAATATATTCCAGCTTGTACAGATACATCCCAATCTAGCACAAGATAAAATGGTTTGACTAAACAATGCATTGGGATGTTTTGTCTAAGATATCAGGAACAGATGTGCTAAAATAAGTGAGCTGGTACGTAGGGTGTGTATATGAGTTATTTGTTTTCGTCTATAAAGGTAGGGATACTTTGCCTGAATTGTTTGTTCGGCTGAGGGGACAGTGGAGAGTCCTGTCACTGACTGAGCTGTTCCTTTCCACAGAGCACTTATGTGTTAATGTACATGTAACCATGGAGCCAGAGCACTAGGACTGTGTCTTGACAGCGATAAATCTGGCCAAGTGCTTTTGTCACTGAACTGTGCCCATGGTCTTTCTCTAGGAGAAACATCAAAGTCTGCGCAACTAACATGCTGCACTACAGCCTCATAACATTGAAGCTTCAAGGACAGACACCCTGAGAAGCCTACACAGCACTTCCCAGGCAACGACATTTCCGCGGAACCAGCTATCTGCACAGAGCTGGGAAAGCACACACTGAAACAAGCCAACTGACAACACGTATCACTTAAAAAGGACTGGGGATGGGGAGTTCACCAAGGAGTGTCTGCTGTGTCCAGATGTGATTCCTCCCAAGCAGAAGTCAGGTCATGTTCATGTTTTTATGACAATATGCAGCCTCCACCCACCTTATCCCTACTCTCACTCTATCCAGCACCACCCTCTTTTAGGCTGGGCTGGTTAATTGTAGGTCTCCCAGTTGAGCAGAGGCTATCATCACAATTCCCTTCCAGGTGGACTTTCTGTCAGCAAGGGTCCTATACTCTGGACTGCCCTGACAGCGGCCTCCAGAACTCAGTGTTGAATCAAGACCTTTATCTATGGTCATTCCAGTCAGAAACAGCATCTTTTACCCAGGCAACTCCTAAATATTTATATCCCTAAATATTTAGAAAGAATTTCCAGCAATATAGAGACTGTTTTTTAGCAATATAGAGACTGTCTATAAATAGAGAACAAGATGAGATGGTCATACTGATAATTTACTGTTTCTTAATACTATGCTAAATCTATGTTTTTTTTAAATATCAGGAAAGATCACGTTGTACTGGCAAAAATCTATGAGAAATTATCAGAGGCAATTGAAGGATATGCTCTAGCTCCACAGGAAGGAAAAGGTATTGTACTGTTGATTCACAGTTCATCAGTTGAAGGTATCCATTTGCAATATATGAGCTTGGTAATACATTCTTACACTTTATGTATAAACTTCAGGTTTAAAAATGAACACATTGTGTATGTTGCCAGAGTAAATTAGTGCTATTTTATTTGAAGCATTATATTTTGAAATGTTCCCAGTATTTTCTCCTGAGAGCTCTAAATGGGGAAAAATAGATAAGGTGAAAACATCTGCTTAAAAGATCCTTAATGTCTTAAAACATATCTCTGAAGGCAAAGAATTTTTCCAAAAACACTCATATTAATTTAAATAGAGAATTAATGCTGAGTGGATATAGGCTGAAATAGTTGTATTTAACATTCTTTATGAATAGCCATTGTCTGAAAGGTATAATAGTGTTCCAGAAAGCAAATAAAGTCTATAATTGCCTAATCCTGCAAGGAACTGGGAACTTCCCAAGAGATGTTGAGTGACTTCAAATCTTATTAATATCCCTGGGATTTGAATGCACTCAGAACTTTGCAGTATTCACCCTTACAGGATATTAGTGGGTGCACGTATCTGTCTATGAATGTACAGCTCTACCTAGAAAAATATATGTTAGCTCTTTGGAAATCATTATAATTTATGTTTATATCCATGTACCACAGATTAAAGCCAGAAATAAGAACAGGCACTTAAAACCAACAACTGGGATTCAAAATTTGTAGTAAACAGCAGTTTATGAGTTAACTGTTCAGCTCCAGTGACCTCAAAAATGTATTTACTGCAGATTTCTCTGCCAGGAGAGTGGACTTGCAATCTGTGAGTGATTATGGTTCCCAGATGCACTCATAGACTCAGCAACTCACTTAAGCACATGCTTAACTTTAAGCACATGAGTAGTCCCATGGAAATAAAATCTTATTAAAGCAATATGAGTAGTCTCATTGAAGCCAATGGGATTAAACGTTAAGGGCTTTGCTGGATGGAAAGCATATAGATAGACAAGTTAAAGAATGATTTTATAAGTGATGATCTTCCCACTAACCTTGCATCTTATCCCATGCAGTTGGATCTCTGTATGTACATGGAGTCCCATTGACTTTACTGTGGGTCCATGCAGTTAAAGTGGTTCACCTGTATTGAAGAATTTCCAAGATCGGGCTAATATTTCTAAGTACAGTATACACACTACAGAATTCCTTTCAAAGGGCAACATTAATTGTTTTTATGTATTATCTATTTTCCTGTTCGGATTTTGTGCTTTATTTTATTGTAGGTAACATCTGCAACTGTTTCTTGATGTGTGCGGTGGAAACACCTTTCATTTGAACACATAGAACACATCATCCTAAAAGAAATGCTATGTCTAGACAATTCACTTTTAAGGCTTTACCTAGAAGGTGCTGGGACCCTCATCTGTCACTGCAGGGAGTTGTGGGTGGCCAAGAGCTTTCAGGATGTTCACAGCATCTTACAGGATTAGGCCTACTTATACGGCTGATACTGCAGGGGGCAGGGCAGCAGACAGACATTGTCTTAATTTGGTGCAACCTGAAAGGTTTCTAGTCAGCACAGGCCAGAGGAACAAGACCATAGGGAAGGAATGTCTTTTCTCATTACCAGATTACGCTACTCCATAGCTCCCAGAAACATGAATAACAAGTCAGTTCTTAGTGAACAAACAGTTCAAACTGCCTTTCCACTTAAGTCCTTTAAACCTGAGGGACTAAAGGAAGGGAAAAAAAGAGTAAGACTAACTGGTCAGTTTTCACAGTGGAGAGAGGTAAACAGCAGAGTCCCCCAAGGATCTGTACTGGGGCAAATACTTTTCAATATAATCATAAATGATCTGGGAAAAGGGGTTAACAGTGAGGTGACAACATTTTCAGACAATACAAAATTACTCAAGATAGTTAAGTACAAAGCTGCATGAGAAGAATTTCAAGGGGAGCTTACAAAACTGGGTGACTGGGCGACAAAATGGCAGATGAAATTTAAGAATTATAAATGCAAAATAATGCACTTTTGACAACATACAACATGATGGAGTCTAAATTAGCTGTCCACACAAGAAAGAGATCTAAAAAGCTAACAGAATGTTAGAAACCATTTGACAAGGGATTGAAAATAAGGCAGAAAATATCATAACCCACTATAAAAATCCAGGATACTCCCACATCTTGACTACTGTTTGCAGTTCTGATTGCCTAAGGGCAACAAAAATGATTAGGGGTCTGAAACAGCTTCTCTTCTATATGAGATTAAAAAGATTGGGACTTTTCAGCTTGGCAAAGTGATGACTAAGGAGGGATATGATAGAGGTCTACAAAATCAGTGTGTGGAGAAAGTGAATAAAGCCGTGATATTTATCCCCTTTACATAACACAAGAATCAGAGGTCATGCAATGAAATTAGTAGGCAGCAGGTTTAAAACAAACATAAGGAAGTAGTTCTTCATGCAGTGCACTCTGAACTCATTTTCAGGGCATATTTTGAAGACTGAAATTATAACTGGGTTTGAAAAAGAATTAGATAAATGTATGGAGGATAGGTCCATCAATGGCTATTACCTATTGTACTGAACTCTCATTGTACTACCACTCACACTAACAATATATTCACTCCAGTAGCCATTTCCTCATTCCTTGTCATACTATTTTAGCGCTGTCCCTGTCCAGCACTCACATTTTAACTTCAGAGACTGTAAGAAGAAAACCTTTCAGTGGATTGGATCAAAAATATCCGAGGAATCAGAGAGGATTCAGAGGCAGACTGCAGCCCTCATGCTGGGCTTCAACTGTGTGTCACCCCCCCAGCCTCAGGGGTTGTGGTACTTATACACCCAGCATTCCACAGTTGGTATGAAATCAGCCCAGCAACAAGGCAGTCCCTGATTCTGATTTCCTGGGGCCTGTCCCTAAAAATCCATTCACTGAATTATCCAAGTCCGCAGATGAGGCATCTCCAAGGTTGGAGACACTATCCAGTCATCTGATCCCAGGTTGTCTGCAAAGCTAAAGCCTACTTGCTAGTGGAAAGTCTAGGATGAGAGTCAGCAACCTGCTCAATGAGAGTTACAAATGCACTTACTGTAGCTGTGGGAAATGCCCACAGAGTGGGTGGCTTTAAACAGAGTCTTCAGGTTGCAGAAGTGAGATTTGAAAGGTCAAGAACATAACTGGGCACGGTCTAATTTCTGTGAGGTTGAATACTCTGCTGGACACTGAATCCTATGGTAGCTACTATCCACATGAGAGTTGGAGGGTTATTAGAGGGTGGGAATTAAAACGCAGACAACAGAGAATCCCTAAAACCAGATACAATTAGTCACTTGAAATGGGCTCAGACTCCTTCATATGGAGGACATTTAATTTGCTCCACATCTCTTAGCTTTTCTTCTTCACTCTACCCCACTCTTTAAGGTCTGAAGGAGATTTTAGAAGACTATAGGCTGTGATGTAGCTAATGACTGATACTTTCCTGTAATATTCTACTATTGTATATTGCTATATCCTGGTTTCTTGGGTACTACCATATGGTCACTGCCAATTTTCTATCCAATATACAGAATTGTGATGTTGCTAAAAAAATCCATATCCTAAGTTTGGCAAGTTCCTTTGGTGACTCTTTTTTAATTTTATTTGACCTAGTTTCAAATATTTATCGGATACTAGGACTAGGTATATGGTACAAGAAATTTGTCAATGGGGCACAGTCCATCACTCCACAAGAGCAATATCTTGTATATAAGCTTGGCAGACTTCACTTTGATATTATTAGGTGAAATTGTAAAAAAATATAAAAAGTTTATTTTTAAGCATTTTTTCTATTTTTATAGAGTTAAATTTTCACGTGTGGGAAAACATAGAGGTGTTGGTTCAGACAACAATTATTTAATGACAATAGGCATTGAGTTTCAAAAAGTTAAAGCTTTATAACCATTAAAACACAAATCGTCAACATCATATGTTAAAATATACAACGTAAATAGCCTTAAATCAAACTCTAATGAGTTTTCAAGCAGCATTTTCCTTACTTTTCCTATGTATCCATTTCAGTTGTTAACAATGGAAATATTTCCCATCTAATCCTTTCAAGCTTACTTGTATGTAATGTGCACATGTTCATTGTCCAATAAGAATTCAGGATCCATTGAGCTTTCAAATGGATGATACAATGCCAAAGTTCCTCTGTTCCTGTGAGAACAGAATATGCTGCTGCTTATAATGAATTCTAGCTAAGAGATTATGTGTGTCCCTCTGCACATAATATTTTGTAAGTAAATGCACTAGAACAATGTAAAGGTCTTTTTTTAATTGTAACATTTAATAAATATTTTGAACATTATCTCAAGAAGCAAGGTTTCATTCTTTTGACTGGCTTGTTTGAGGGACTCAACTTTAATAATACTATTATAGTAATGACAAAATCCAACTTGGCACACAGATTACTTATCCATAATTTACCTGAAGAAATCTAGTTTGGTGAACAGAAATTGAGTCATATCCAGGTGACAAACTTGTCTTTTGCAGTGATTTTTGTCACTTACTGTTCCAAGAGTTACATTGATTTTGTTGGCCGTAGCAAACAGTGCAGAAAAGTAAGGCTTGGAGTATGAGTAATTCCTCAGAAATAGATGTGTCATTTCCAGGGAGAGAACAGAACCTGTACGATCATAAAATGCTTAAGGTGGTCTGGAATGCTGGAAATCCTCAAACAAAATGCTTCCAGCTGTTTACTAACCGCTTCTTGTAAAATAATTATGAAAGCATTTTCAATCTGGAATTTAACTCTGAAGAATCTGATCTTTAGGAATGAAGCAGAATTTTAGAAACAGAAAATATTAAATGTCCCAATGACAAAGCACTGAACCCATTGGGGTCTGTCAATTACATACCAAAACCTCCTGTTGTATTCAATAGGGCTTTTAGGTGAACAAAGAATTAGCTCTCAGACCATGGGTAGCTCCCAGCCATATACAGAAATAGGAGGAGATGCATTAAAAGGTTGTGGACGCAAGGATAGGTGAGAGTGCAGTTAGGACGTGTATTATTTTAAACATGGCAGTAGGAAACCAGAAAGGAGGACTTGAGAAGGTTCTAGGGCAAATCTCTATAGTGCAGCATGAAGAGAAGCAGAACTAGAGCAACAGTCAAAACTAATGTTTTCTATCATCTCTGTTTGGCTAGGAGTCTCCTTTCTGTTCTGGTTGATGAAGACCTCCCCTCAATTGTTCATGTCTTCATCACCTTTCTACCAGAATACAGCATGCAATATACCTGGTCATGAAACCTTTAGCACTGGAAAACTCCAACTAGTAAAAATGCTGCAGTGCGTCTTTTCAGTAACACAGATTGCTGTGCGTACATCAGACCTATGCTTTCCTTATATTTTTGAATCAAGTTCAAGGTCTTGTCCTTTTCTTCAGAGCACTCCACCTGGGCCAAAAGATTGTCTAATGCTCTGGGGTGAAGATCGTGGTCGATAGCTACACTCCTCTGGCACAATGGAACTCTTAATAATAAGAATAAATCTTGTCTCTGCATTTCTTTGACTTTGCTTTTGTAATATAAACACATAACAACAGGTATATTTACTTTAAAAACAACAACAAAGACACTCATTTGCACATGCTTCTCCCTCTGCTAAGCCACCACAACATGGAAAATAAATTTCTGTTTAATACCCCTAAATGATTAAATTAATCCCCTTGGCACCACTTCTCAAAAATGAACCAGAGGGCAGGGTTTTTTTGCATTCCATTTTGTCTCGTAAATATATCTACAGTTACCAGACTTAACATGCTGTGGTATCTTCTTAGCTCTGGAGACAATAGATATTTGTCAAAAAAGTCTCCATTTTTATAGTAGGAACAATAAAAATGATTTTATTGCATTTGTCAATGGAATATCTCATAGGGTCACACTGACTATTGCAGAAACCTTTTTTTAAAAAAAAAAAGTCTGACATTTTGCATATAAGATTCACATAAAATATCAGTCCCACCATAATCTTTCACCATGTTATTTTCATGTAATTTGTTAAATGTTAGACAGGACTACAATACCCAGAAAATGATCATTTCACTATTAATCAAAATCTCTCAACTCTATTTTGTAACACATAGAAAGACATTGGTCGCACCCTCCTCTGGGGTAAATGATCATGACTCCCTTGGATTTGCTGTAGCTATGCCATTCAATACCAGCAGAAGATCTGGGGAAAATGAGCATAAGTGAGGATGGAATTTGGCCATGCATTTTTAAAGGGGATTCGAGTAGTTAGTGTAGAGGACTGGGAAGCAGTAACAGTTCTGATCCTGCCTCTGCAGATTTAAGAGTGCAAATCACTTAAACTCTATGCCTCTCTATTTTGAGGTACAAAATTTGGGTGATAGTAGTTATGTTTTGCTTGTGACCACAATATAAATTTTTATTGAATAATACTAATACATGCTTATCTACCTAAACTGGGTGCTGTGAGGAGGGCCATCTAGTTAATGTATGTAGAACAATCTAAGCATGAAAAGTGCTATGTAAGTGTTGTGTTACTATTCCCATTTTCAAAAGCATTCACTCAGGAAAAGTGTATTAAGTAGGGGAAAATGTTTTGACTGATGTGCAAACAAATGATGTTTCACTTCATAGTTTCTAGCTTTCACAAAGATAGGCACTTGATTAAGTTTAAGATACTACATGTCAATTGCAACTACTCAAGCAAAAAAAGTCACCATCTGCTTTCACAAAACACAGGTACATATTGCATGAATTTAATAAGAAAAAAAAATGACCATTTCCAAAATGTATAAAAATATCTTTTAAGATATACAAATAGGCTACTTTCCTGCTAAAGATGTTTTATTTTGGAGTCCAATGGGCTAATATTGGCTTTGTTAATATATAATATTTAAGGTATCCAAAATGAACTTCTGATTGCAGTTATTAGTATTTATTATTTGTGTTACAGTAACACCTAGTCAGTGCCTTGTGATAGCCAGTGTACAGAAACAAAGTAAGAGAAACTTCCTGCCCCAAAGAGATTACAATCTAAATAGACATGATAAAGGAAGAGTGGGGAAAATAAATATCATTGCCCCATTTGACAGATGGGAAACTCAGGCACAGAAAGATGGAGTGACTTTCTAAAGGCCATACAGGAAGTCTGTGGCAGAAATAGGAACTGTTCCTCAGGCTAGTGTTCCAAGTCCACTCTCTGAACCACAAGATCATTTCTCCATTTTGCATGAGGAGTAGTGGGTGTGTGTCAAGGTGAGACAAACACCTGCCTTGTCTTCACTGCTTAAAAACATGCATTTTTACCTCAAGGTAACAGTCATGTCTCCTATAATGAAAATGACATGGTGGTATGGTCTTCATTGCTAGAAAAGGTATATTTTTATATTAAGACAACTAACACACATGAGCTATGCTAAGTCAAAAGCACACCGAAGACCAGCCACTTTAGTTCTATCTGAAATAAATGATAAGGTAAACATCACTGTCCCCTCTCCATGTACTGATCTCAGTGAATTAATAGTAGAAATAAAGTGCCTGTTCCTCACTGTGTTTTTACTTTTGCATAGCTCGTGTGCATGAATTACCATGACGTAAAAAAAAATACTCCTTTTTTTAACAGTGAAGACAAGGCAAGCATCTGACTTGGGTTATAAAAGACAATGAGTGGGAGACAGAAAAATAGCTTTCCTGTGTGATCCTGATACCTCATAGGAGATTA
Source organism: Dermatemys mawii (assembly GCA_007922305.1). Lineage (NCBI taxonomy): Eukaryota > Metazoa > Chordata > Testudines > Dermatemydidae > Dermatemys > Dermatemys mawii. The sequence continues at coordinate 13,233,969 of ML677372.1, read as the reverse complement.
TGACAGATATTCAACAGGGTTAAAAAAAACCTGCCTGAATCAAAGACTCAAAACAAACTCACACCTCTAGACCCACGTTTTTTTTTCTCTGAGGCGAGACATCTTTCATATGAAGTTTTTTTAAATCCAATCTAGGATTTATGAATATACATTGAAGGGTTTTATATAATACATATAGACTTTGGAAGTTTCATGAATCAAAATGATAACCCTTAATTATCTGATCAAAGAAAACAGATATATGCAGTGGCCTCAATATTACATAGACTGCAATGAGGGGGAAGTCTCACAATTATTCTGGTGGAAATACTTCTGTTTTCTGATGAAGGTTCATCTCTAATTAGTATGCCATCTCCCATTAAATATAAAAGCCTTTTCTTTTTTTCTTGTTATGTGAAGGTTGAAATGTTTCTTTAGAACTGAACAAAAAGACATGAATTTAGTAATAGTACTAGAAGACCACAATATGCTCATCTGAATAAACAATTATGCAATGTTGCACTTTTATAATGCCTTTCATCTAAGGACTTCAAAAACTTTTATAGCTATTCATCAATTAAGTTTTGCAACATCTCCATAATGTCAGACAAAGCATGCATGTAAAATGGGGGAACAAACAGGCAATGATGTTAAAGACCACGATGCTTTGAACACTTCCGCTGGTTCAATGTTTTTCATTAATATGTCTTTTTGATGGCAAATGTCTTTCAGATTAAATGGAAATTTACACACAAACACAAAAAAAGTTTTCATCCAAAAAATTATGGGTAAAGTAAAATATCTACAAAACCACACTTTTAAATCAATTTGTCATGAGAAAATTGAATTTCTACTTAACACCTCATCAGATGGGCCCTTTAAGGGATCTCTGATAACATTATTGAATAATTGGGAGCAGATTTTCTTCTAGTCAATGGAGCTATGACAATTTACATGAACTGAACATTTGCCTATAGCATCTAATTCACTTTGGAAATGAATTAAACTACAGTGAATTAAGGCCCCTGAATTCTGAATAAGGGTGTTCACACAGGAATTTAATGAAGTTTAACTAATCCACTTCAAATTCACACCTTTAGTTAATTTTTATTAATTTTCCTGACTGTCCCTGTGTAGACAAGCCCTAACACTCTGACTAGTCCAGATCGTGGAGTTAGATATGTGATCAGCCTGACTGAAAGTATTCTGAGTCTGGTGCAAAGTGACTTTCTCTGACTCACTCTCAGTTAGTCAATGGCAATGCTGGGAATAGAATCCAAAATGGCTGATTCCCATTACTGTGCTCAAACCGCTGTACTGTATGTAAATATAATTTGCTTTTGTCCCTTCTCATGAGTTGTTTTTCAGGATAAAATGCCAAAATAATTCACAGCTCGGGGATCTTCCAGGAAGCTGACCTAATTCTTCTATCTTAATGTAGAGACCCTTCAGGAACCCAATTGAGAATGTCTCCTGAAATTAAAAAGACGAAGATCAATATTGTGGCATTATCAGCAACAGCTGTTCACTATTCATCAAAAAGAGTTTGACTGTGAATTAGTAGCATGTGTAATACAGCACTAATTAGAAATGTGCATTCTCTGTAAAATCCTTTTAATTAGTGACATGAGGGTTGCTAATTTCATCGGTGGAAATGAACTTAGTAGAGGGAGTTTGGCAGGATCCTATTTTAGAGATTCAAGATATATGCAAAAGTCAGCTATTTCCTTTGACTGTGCCATACTGCTTATTTTGATAGTTTTTGTTGCTTTGTTCCACTGAAATATTGCACTGCCAATGAGACAGCAAGTGTAAAAAAAGCAGCACAATGTACAGAGCTCCCACACTTTCCTTAGTCTGAAGGTTAGCTACTTCATCTATATTTATATGATTGTTCTTTACCCTCTTGGGACTCACATGATGCTAGTGTCAGGAAAGAGGTGTTAGAATACAGCAGGGGCAGAAGTAAAGGCACAATAGCCTTATGCAAGAGTTGGTTAAAAGGAAAAGGAAGATCAGAACAATGAGTTCACCCCCCTCCCACACACACACTTAATCTTCGCCCATTGTTAAAAGATGTTGATTAAACTTTTATACCCCATTTTCAATTGAATCTGTATTCCTAAATTCTAGCCAACACTGGACATCCTGGTGGCAAAAGACCACAACAAAGGCTTATGGCAATTCATGGACAATTTGACACAACCATAGAATTCATTCATTTTGGATTGACATCTTAACTTTGGGGTCCTGATCCTGCAAATTGTTGAATATGAGGAGGCCCTTACACCCATGCTGTACTAGATATGACTTTGCATAGTCTCCAAAGTCCAAACTGCACAGAGCAGTGTGCAGGACTGGGACCTTAATCGTGAAATTTTTTGCAGATTATAACCAAGGTAGAACATATTGGGAAGGAGATCAGATTTCATTTGCACATTAATTCACTGACAATGAAGATAATCAGACTCCATCTGTGTTTTAAACAAAATAAAAGAGATATTTTGAAATTTGCCTTCTCAAAGTAATGAATGCGAAGTTAGACACTTAATAAGTGCCTAATTTTTGGGAGTGCTACGCACCAAGCAGCTCAAATTGAAGTCATCATTAATATAAGAATTAGCAAATATTCTGGAGATTATATATGCCAATACCTCTCTGTAACACTGTTGCAAAACCATTTTTGTTATTCGCATACTAGATTAATTGAATATTTCTGGAACATTTGTGAACAGAAAAAGGTGTTCCTCCTGCTTGCAAAGTTTAAGTCACCCAATCAGAGAACAAAAATCATAACACATGACTGAGGATACCCTTCACAAAATGCAAATAATAAACAGCAAGTAACAGTTCACGAAGAAATCCGAGGTTAAAATGTGTCTAATGTCAGAGTTTTAGAGGACAAGAAGATGAACAAGTCAGTTACTGTATGTCTGGCTCTTCATCTTCTTGAAGTAATTGAAGATTCAGTATCATTTTTGTTGAGTTATTTTTAATTGATCTCATTTGCTGAAGCAAATTAGGTGTAGCATTGTTCTCAGCATGATATATGCATCTGTGCAAATAGGAAAGAAAACGTGCAAGATTTAAAAAATCCTACCATGGAAAAACAGTCAAAGGCATATAAATGGAATTCATTTGGAAGCCTGGTCTTGAAAGATAATGATCAAATCTACATATTAGATTGTTAGTGATAGTTTCCATCAAGGTCAGGATAAATTGCTCAATTAATAAATGTCTGTTTGAACCTGACAACCATAAAACTTTTGTTTGAGTGTAATGAAGTGACCTTAGTCACAGATACTGAGGGCTTCCTTGCAAGACTCAGCCATAAATGTATACTCGTAAAACCAGATTTTCGAAAGAGCGTAGGACACAGCTGCTTCCATAGACATCCCAATTGTGGATGCTGAGCCCCTTTGAAAATCTGCCTCCACTGTGAATTAAATACAAAAAATCTTCACTTTGGACAGCATTTTCAAAAGCGCTTACCTTTGGCCTATCTCTGATCCCATTGAAACCAATGGTAAAACTCTCATTAGTTTCAATGAGATCAATTAGTCATTGTTCAATGCTTCTGAAAATTCAGCCCTCCATATACAAAGTGTAAAAACTAGCCCAGATTCTTTCACTCATTAGTTTCTGCTACTTCTGCAGGCAAAATTTGCACTGTAGATCCCTACAAGAAGTCTACCACGAGCATGCCCTCTCCCGCATCAGTGGTCAAGTCTGTGTTCTCTTTTTCCTCCATTACCAGTCCTGTTTTCACAGAGCATGTATTCCACAGGGCTACTGAACGACCCAACTGGGGGTGACATACTGCATCACAGAGGAATGATCCCAAAACCAAAGTTGAACATTTTTTTCTGGAAAAATGGTTAATGAAAATGAGGCAGAAACTCAAATGGTTGTTGATGGGGTGATGCTAGTTTGATAATTAAAACTCTAAAGGAATGGCCAAAGGAGCGACAATAGAAGAAACCGGTTGTCTGTCTAGTCCAGTAGCCTTTTCTCACCAGTTACTTATAAATGCAGATTCAAAGGAAAGGAAAATAAATTACAACACACATTCCGATATTTTACAAGTGGGAGGCGAGTGCTACTTATCTTCCTGACCCCAGCTAGGCTCCAACTGATGCCTTGCAGCATGAGATTCAATAGCCTTTATAACATTCATCCTAGCTCATATAAATTCAGAGGCTATTCTGATGCATGTGCTTAATCCCCTTTTAAGTCTTGCTGAGCTAGTTATTTTCAGTGATCCCCTGAAGCAGAGATATGTGGGACATAGTGAAAAATAACTGGATGAAAAATAAATCATCTGATGTGTAACGTATACACAGACAGCCTGTAAGTGGAAGTGAATCAAACAGTTGGGCTATTAACAGTTTAGTATAACTTGGCAGAAGGATTTTGAAGAACAGAGCTGTTAGTGATCATGCCTTTATTTCATTTATTTAAAAGATTACATAAAATTAGCTAAGTGGGTTATTTTTAGCAATAGCTGAAGAAGAGGGATATGCACACGGCATTTGCGCAAATTGTTAATGATTAGTCCAAAGCTGTACAAACTCTCCAGTATTTCATTCACATGGATTAGAACCAAAGAAAACCCTTTCTGGGGTTGAATCTGCAAGGGAATGCCTTTCAGGAGTTCTCTAAGTGGGGCGGAGAAGACCAGATCTATTCTATTCAGGTTTTATACTGATGTCTATCACCATCTGAGGACTTGGATGGTTGTTTGGGTGTTTGTGTTGTCTCTCACCTGATATCTGTGTACTTCTCATGAGTTTTGCTTTGGTCTATAAATACATTAACCAGAGCAGGCTTGAGTTTCATGGCAAGTATTTTGCACAGCTCTGCTTCAGACTCTGAGGTTTGGCTATGCCCAGATACCATGGACAGATTCTCTTCTGCCAGTAAGGCCTGCTAAATGCAGCAGGAAAAGTTCCATGCTTCTCTCTCGCACTTGCACCAAGGTCACCATTCCAGATCCAGGGAAGGGGTTCCATAAGATCTAGGAGCCAGGAGTGAGAATCCAATGGAGCCTCTGTTCTTGCCCTAGACTGGGTCTTGCAGTTTAAGGTGTATTTTACTGCCTGCCACATAACAGAGTAGTACGTGCCTAACATTTGGAATGAGCAGGAACCACCAGTCCCCCAGCTCCTTCAGCACCCTGTGAGATAAGGAAACCCCCTGAAGTTCAGACCAGATTAGTAAGCAGCACTTATATTTGTGCCATACAAGTTCCTACTTGCCCCCCTAGTGTGTGCGCAAAAGTTCACTTTCATTAGAAAAACTGTCAACATGTATGTCTAACATGGCAGGAAAAATAGACAGCTTTTGGCTTTGCATTACAGTTCTTGTTGGGGTGAATGTACTTCTATGGCAGAGCAGCTTATGGAGAACACAGATTTGTGCCAGACCTAAAGCAATGAGTTGCAAAATTCTATGAACTACTGTTCCCATCTAATGTCAGCTGGGCTTTAGCACAGTGTAGCAGCCTAGAGGAGCATATGTCGGGTCTTCCTTCAAGAAGCAACAATGGGAGATAAAGATTAAAAGGATCATTAGCAATGTAATCAAGGATGAAATCTTCCAAAGCTTGGTAACAAGATATACAGCTTTTCACACTCTACTGCTCCATTAATTTCCTAGTTTATTTTTTCTTTCTTCAGGCCTAATTCTGCAGCCTGTGCCAACACTTGGTAGTACCTTGCTCATGTGAAAAATCCATGGCATTACTCATCCAGATGAGGTACTATAGGCTGGCAGAACTAAGCCATTAGCAATGGCTTTTCCTTAGGCAATAGCCCAGTTTAACTTTCTATGGAAAAGTTCATTTGCCCTGAAGAAATGTGATGCCTTAATTTCATGAAATCAAAGAAATTCAATTATATTTTCTGTACAAGGAAGGCAATCCTGAAAGGGAAGGTGGTTTTTGAAAAAATTTAACTATACATTAATATTATTGAAGAAAAGTAATCAATTTCAGACATAGTCTTTGGAGGTCAGGAAAAAGCAAAGAAAAGCAAATACAAAATTGTTGATCTGTTCCTTTCTCCTGGAGTAAGAAATCAATGGGGTTACTTGAGAAATACAGTAGTACTTTTTGTAAGGATATCAGAACGTCCTGAAGTATAGCTGAATGTCAATGTGAGTAACGAAAGATTCTTCACTTCACTGAGAGGAGGTGGATGTTTTGGAAGATCCCTTGGGATTAAAAGAGAACAGGTAGTTTCTGGGGAATAACAAACCCTTACTCAGATCAGATGAAAAAGAAGCTTCAAAAGTTTGGCCAAAATTTGAACCAAAATTCAGAATAGCATCTCTATTTGAACGGAACCTACAGATTTCCTGTTTGCCTATCACTACTATTTTGAATTAATTTCTTGTTGCTTGACAATAGCAGCTTTATTACGTAAAGTATAAATAGATTGATTGGAGAAGCAAGTTCCCAGTTTCTACTTTTCCTTTGGGAAGAAAAAAACACCCTTGCAGAGATCACCAATATGTTTAAAGTAAGCACTTTCCAACTTGGAAGTTAATGAAGTAATCTATTAGTGTTACAACATCTCACTGCCTGTGGCAGCAGCAAGAAAACAAATTCATAATGCACATCTCACCAACAGGAATGACTTTATATATGTATCATAAAATGTTAATGAGCCTACAAAGTATCTGATTTATGTAATTTAATCCAAAACTCATAGTTCAGAAAGCATCATGAGATATATTAGGTGTAGTGGTTTCCAATTATTGCCATAGCATGCTCTGAATATATTACAGTTATTTACAAGATGGACATGTCTTCTCTGTTCTTTACAGAGAACCTGGTCCTCAGAGGTTTTTGGTGCTTAATGTCTGTTCATGCCTCACCCTATATTTTATTCTTGAGTAATCAGGAAAATGTAAGCTGTTCCGCTTTCAATTTTTATTGAAAGTCTTGTTCAAGCTTTCTGGTAATCCTCAGAATTAATGTATGATGCTCGGAAGAAGAAATAAATATTTATAAGTGACATGCAGTTTTAATTAAATGTTTTAACTCATACCAGAAACTGATCAAGAAAAATAGGTCTGTCATGACTGAGTATGCTGGCCTTTTATATCGGTTGTCTGAAATAAAGTTAAATAGAATGTCATTCTTGCCATATTACTAGAATAAATACTAGGACTAAAATTGTGCCCCATATAGTCATGAATCCAAGATTACAACTGACCAAGATCAAAGAGATGGTATGTGATGGTGTACATACAAGAATTATGTTGATTTTTATGCCCCTTCTTAATGTGAAGGTGTTATCCAAGTGATAAACTCCTGGCTCAGGTGATAAATTATGGGACCATGGGTTATAGAACAATGCTCGTGACAGTGGAGTGCCATGAGGCTTAAATGTTTTATTGGCATGAGTTTGGGCTTCCTGCATACACATGCATGACAAAGCCATAGGTGCGTATTCTGATCATTCAAATTATGATTCTAAAAGGAAAATGATCTTCCCAGTGTGACCCAGCACTTGGGTCTACACTTCAAAGTCGTGACACTTCAGTATATACTAAAGTAAAATAGGGCATTGGAGGTCATTTCATGTTAAGACCCAATAACAATTTTTAAAAACACTCTAAAACAGTCTGAAAATAGTCCATTTCTGTAACATACATGGCAGTGGCATGTGCTGAACAGAATATATTGATGATCTATACAAGTTTTAATGGCAACCACTAGAGTGGTTTTGCATAACTGACTCATAATTTTGGCACACCCCATCACATATTTTGTGTGGACACATAAAGAGTACAGTGGCATGTAATGCTTCCAAAATTCCTGGGAACACTTTGAGAGAAAAGATAAAAGTTGCTGTAATAAATGTGAGTCACTATCTGTAATAGTAGTTCTCTTGTATTTGAAAAAATGAAACTCAGCTGAAAGTCATCCTATAAATGTAAAAAAATGATAATAGTGAAGTGAGAAACACCTGATACATATAATTTAAGAAGAAGGAAAAAGTGTAAAACATTCCAGTTGGGTCTTAGTGTGATCTACAGAAAAATCTAAAACAGCAGTGGGCCCAGTGAATGTATTTTTGAAACATTTATTTGTAACAAGGCCACTTCATATCTTTTGACAAGTGAAAATTTGATTTTTATACTACTGAAAACAAGTTATGTCAACATTTACAAATTAGAGATAGTCTTAAAACCAGGGTGCAGAAGAAAACATTAATGAAGGTGTATCTTGAATTGAGATGGTTACACATAACAATATATTGTGTCTACGAATCTTTCTCAAAGGTATTGAATAGAGAGAATTGCATAAATGGTACATGTGTGACCACACCTAGAATATTTTGTTTCATTCTGGACATCACCTTAGTGGGAAAAATGTAGAAGTTGGAAGGAGATTAGAGGAAAGTAACAAAAAATGATAAATGAGCTGGAGAGACTGATTTAGGAAAGAATGCCCACCTGATGAGGAATGATTAAAGACCTAAGTATGTACAGCTTGGCTAAGCACTTAATAAGCGGACACAAGTTAGGAGTCTGTAGATATTTCAGTCACAGATTATATTAAGGTTTCATTCATAAATAGCCTGCAAAGGGATAGTAAATGATTATTGGATGTTTTAATAAATGTTTAATAGATTGTCACAGAATCAAACATAATTCATAGCCATCATTCTGATGTGCTTATTATCACCTACAGCACACAGTACTCATGTCTATAATATTTTATGATGTCTAGCAATCATTTTTAACCCCTTGTGAAGATAACCTTAATAGAAACAAACCTTAATATAAAGTGTAACTGAGATTTCAAAGGAGTTAACATCAAGAAGAGAGATGAATTACTTAGTGTGGCCCACAGGGATATAAATGGAGAACAGTAATCAAATCAGAAGAGAGAAAAATTAGGGACTGATTATCAGGAAAGCTTTTCTGACAGTGAGATATATTAGATTGTGGTATCATTTCCCACGGGAGATGGCAGAAGCACTAATTGCTTGGGATTTTTAAAGTAATACTGGATAAAGTATTCCACAATGTATTCGAGAAAGCACTAATTTATGCTGAACAGACAGATGGACTGGATCATGTAATAGGTCTTTTTCCTCTCCATTTTCTTCAGCTCTATGAATAGGCTGAATTGGTCTCACTTTGTAGACTATGGATTTCAATATGAGACCAGGAACTGAGAAAAATGAAAAGAGATGAAGAGCCATGGAAAATAGTCAACTATAACCAAAGATGGATGGTTTCAAAACTTTAGGTACTCAATGGAATCTTTAAAAATGTTCTTAGAGTAATATTCTATAACATGTTCTGAGGGTTTTTGTTTATTTTATACACTATTATCTTGTTAACAAAGACCTACATGTTCAGAAACTTCTTGGTTTGATATCTCTTTTGAACAAACTCATGAATTTCCTGACCATGTGGGCACCTTCACATTTGTACACTACGGGTGGAGTGCGATTGGGGCCTGGAGATCTACCCTTAGACAGCTGCTTGATGGTGTTAGTAACCCCATTTAAAGAAGGATCCACACAGAACAGCATGAAGTGGGAGTGGTCAATGGCTCCATCAGACATAGTTGATTGATAGTTCAGAAGAGCAGCAAGAGAGAATATTGTCTTTGTCTGTAGCAGATGGTTACCATCTGCTGTGAGGACAGAGACTATATCTCTGGATTTTGGGCCATACAAAGTATGGAGACCTTTGTAGGGAGTCTTCATGTAATGTTTGTCATTTGCTTCCTGCAGTTCTACAGCTTTCTGCTCCCACCAGTGATTCTTCAATAGACTTAATCAAGTTTGTAATGTTTGTTTGGCCTGATGATAACAGATTTTCTTCGTTGCTGATTTCTTGTCCAAGATGTAGGATTTGTATGTGTTCTGCATAGTCTCCAGTAGCTGGTCAGTCTCAGGGTCATTCTCATCAAACCAGTCTTGGAGTTTCCATGTTACAAAACCAAGAACCTTGGATGCCTTATTATATGTGACATCTCTGAACTTCTGTCAGTTTTCCTCAATGCCTGTGCAGTGCTCTGGGACCTCAACTAATGCAGTTTCCAGTGTCTGTTCCAACTTTGCTTGTTTGCTGGGGTCTTTCCTGGCAGCCACATTGATTTTCTTTGGTAGTTTGAAGCATCTTCTGGGGCGCTATGGTGAGAAGTGTAGTGACACGATATTTCTCCCAAGTCGATGATCTGACCAGCATTTGGTTCCTTTCAAAGACTGAGTGATATGCACATCTGTAATGTCTTTAGACTGTAAAATTACATAGGGCAGCATGTGACATTGTTTTACCCTGGGATGCATTAGTAAACTAATAATGTTAAAATGAATTGAAACTGGAAAAAAAATACAAAAGACATATTTTGTATTTAACCCTAAATGAAATAAAGCTCCATCAAGATGGTACTTTGTTAGTGTGTAAAGGAGCAGCGTATAGGTTTGTGAGAATAACAACATGGTATGGTGAAAGTCACCAAGTATAAAAGTCAGGCAAACAATTCAACACTGAAAGAAAAAAGTGGAACCAGTGGAGTGCAGGAGTCAAATGGAGCTGCCTTTTTTCCCTCTCCACTTATTTAATTTTCTTCACCTTTAGCAGGTCCCCTCTCACTTTGAGCTCTTGTGGAGAGCTCTTACTGCATTCATCAGTCATCCGTAGTTCTAGAAAGCAATCAATGAGAACTGCTGCAGTGACTATAGCTTAACTCATGAAGAATTAAGAGAGTGGAAACAAATAGCCCATATCACTAGCCATTTTGTGAGTTTGAGCTAACTAAGCTGTTTCTTTTTTTCTTTCTTTACTTTTTTTTAAAAGAGTTTTCTGAGGCTTCCACAGAGCAAGTACTAATGTGTTACACTCCACCCCTTGGCTACATGATGATACACACACAACAATCGCTCTTTGTTACCCAGTGACACTGCTGAATTAACTAGCAACAAATAGCTAGCATCCATTTCACGGCTGGCATTTAAAATCTATAATTTTTGTAATGATTTGCATTTATCAACAATCAATTGCAACTGCCCATGTTTTACAGCACCTGAACTGAGTTAAACCTGTGAACACCAGAGCTTCATTTACATTTGGCTCAAGTCAGCTTGGGACCTGACATCAACCTGTACATGTTGCAACCACAAACTGATGATGACAATAAACAAAATTAACAACATCAATCTGAATGTATATTACTTTTTTTTAACTTGCAGAGATTAAAACAAGTTTGGGGGATATTGGGATTTTGAATATCAAAAAGAACGCAAGAACTGATCTGTATTACCTAAACAAAATTTTGCACATGCACTGCAGCAGGTTGAATTCCTGCTTTGCAAACCACACATTCTTTATACGTTTGTGTGGTGTCTGCTTAAACAAATGTTTCACATGGTTTGCTAGATCTCTGTGTCTCTTCAACAGGAGTTTTAGATTGCTGGTCCAAAAGACTGAGTTATATTGTAAATGAAGGTGCCTAAATAATTAACCCCTTTACTGAGTCTCAGAAGGCAATTTAATAGAGTACTTTCTGGGACTCAATTGACAGTGAATAATATCCACTGTCACTGTGTCTACATGGGTAACAGAAATAATTCCATGTTGCCATTACACTACTGTCGCTAATTATTTGTATTCTTCAAAGGGGTGGCATTTCTTTGATACAAAGGCATAATAAATATTTTTGCACAAGGGAAAATAAAATAAATAACTTTCTGGCATGTGATTCTGAAGATGAATGTATGTTATTCCCTCATCCCAAGGTGCAAGAATACGAGTAGAAACATATTAAACCTATCATTTGTTGCTCTCAAAGTACACTGATATAATTTTATCTAGATTTTTTTTTCAGAAGAGACACATCATTTTGCAAAATTCTGTGGCTCAGGTTTCCAGCAGGCCCCAGAAAGACTAATTGTGATGTTCAGATGCATCTTTATTTGTGTGTGACAATGGGCAGTGGTACACACACAAAAAGATAGCAGTACATCCAAATAGGATAGATCGATGTACAAAGTCCAAAGATTGTGAGGGGTAATCAAAGGTCAATTGACATTTGTAACCAGATGTGCTTATACATTTAGTGGCTGCATTATTAGAGACTTGTTTTAAAAAAATGGCACAGCTCTAACTCTGCCAACAGGAAGGGACACATTTTGCAGAACACATGGCTTTTAGCTGTTGTATGTTTTTTATGGGTATATGATTAATTATTTATGGACTTTTTGTTGCAAATCCTCTGCAGAAAATAATTTGCAGGCATAGTCAAGCAATTTTTTTTAATTTTGAGAGCCTCAGCTTCACATTCTGATTTGAGCTAGAAATAGAGCTAACTAACTGCCTTGAGATAGCTGAAAATCCCTTAAGGTTAGTTTGTGAGTGGAATTCCATGCATATACAGGGAAGTAAGAATCTTCCTTACACAAGTAGACCTTGGGTATGAATATGCAGAAGTAAGCAGGTACTGCAGGTCATAATACCCTGCAAATGGTATAAGTATTGGGGAGTGGGTAGGTAGGGGTGGGTCTTAAGTGTCCAATTCTGCCACCCATACATTGGGAAGTACTTTATTCATGAGAAGTCCCGTTGAAGTCAGTGGGTACTACTCAGTAAGAAGAAGGGTGACAGATTCAGGAACTGAGGAAGGAGGATGGAAGAGTTCAAAACACTGCAATATCCTTTAATATCGGATCACTGTAAGAAGCATGTTTACAATATAATTTATTTTATATAGAATTTTTCATTAAGATCCATCGCCAAGTGCTTAACTAAAAGAGTTAATGATAAGTTAAAGAGCATAGGTAGCTGTTACAGTGACATTTAAACAAGGGAAAAGACTCAAGGGATTGCTGCCGAGCTGCTGTAAATTGATATTCCAGCTGCAGGTCATATGAGTGGTTTTAGAAATCACAACATTGTGACTCCAATCCTGTTAGTACAAATAAACAACCTGAAGCTCCATTGACTTCAATGGAACTATGCTGATTTACTGTGGATTGGTGACATAGTCTCTAATTTCACCTGTTTGGCCTGATATCTGTAATCATTCTTACGTTGTTAGGTCTGTGGTCTTTAATCCTGCCTGGGCTCACAAATCCCATATCTTCGCCTTTCCCACAGAAAAAATGGTACAAATTCCGTCACATTTAGAACTATCCACACCATCCTGGATTGCAGGAGTTGAGTCAGATTTTACTTAAAATATTTCTCTTCCCTCTTTAAAATTCTAGCAATAAGACAAAATCAAAATGGCAAAACCATTCGCTGCCTTCTGTTGTTAACATGACTTTAACGATGGTCTGTGCTAAATGCCAAACACAAATGGCAGGCAAATATGAGCTTTAGGGAGGCATGATAATCCTTTCCGAATTGTCTACTGCATATAAAATGAGAGTTCTGACCTCAGGCAGGGCTTTCAAGTTAGTTGTACAGCTAATATTACAAAAATATGCAAAAAACTTTAACTTTGAAAATATGCATTGGAATTTAAAGAAAATACAGATTTATACATATTTGGGTCATAGTTAATGATCTCCAAGCACAAGCTTGGCATGAAGATTGTGAGTCTCTCAACTGAAAGCCACCTTCTATGAATCCACATAAATTCATATCCTGCTGTATGTCCTGCAGATCTATGTCAGGCAATATTGCTTGGACCAGAAAAGAAAAACATGCATATTACATGGGGCACTGTGGGCTGGACTGGGATTTACTGGCTTTTCCTGATGAACATTTATGGATTGACGAGGCATCAGATCACACAGGATAGATACCCTAAAGTTCATGTTGGGAAGGTGGGTAAAAGATCAAAGAAGAATATCTAGAGGAGGTGGCTTAGGGAGCCACTCAGCCCTAAAAGCATGGGTCATAAAGAAGTCAGATCAAAAAGCCAACCAAAAGATCTGGACTTCCTCTTCCTGATGTCACCAGCCAGTCTGAATAAGAAGGTAGGCTTGCAGGGCCAGATGGAAGATATGACTCTGGCTAGGGCTGATGCTAATTGGAATGTATTTGAGTTGAGAGGGCTGTGTGAACATCCGCTCAGCTTCTTAAACCTTTCATGTGTTTTTGTGATGTCCATGAATTGAAAAGAACCTGAACCCATCCTGATTTCTGGTGGCTTCAAGATTCCTGACAAACGCTTTTCATTGTTGGAAGTCTGATGTCCCAGTCTATGGAGTAGCTAAGTTATCAATAATGGTGACTCTATTTGCCTGCAGAATCACTGCTCAACATATTGTTTTAAAAATCTACTTTATAAGTTGCAAGATGCCTTCAAACCTGAAGCCACTTTATGAAAACAAACTTTGTTGTAGTATAGCCAGATCAAAGTTTATACAACATCTCATTCCCTTTTCAAGAAACACAAAAGCAAATGGATATGTTTTAATTTTCTATTTGTGGTTCAGTTTTGATCCCAGGAATGAACAAGTAAACTCAGCTGGTCTATAAATTACACAGATGTTTACTATGCATTTTATTTGGTGATGTGAACAGATGATTGCTCTATTCCAGCAGTTCTCAGAACCATCTCTAACCCTTTGTGTAAGACAGTGTAGAAAATGTGCAAAGATCACCCAATGAAATATTTAAATACACCACCCAGCGCAGCACATTTGTGTTATATATAGAACATCCAGCTACAGTATCATACATGAGAATTGCCCTGCATCATTTTCAGTGACATTGTAGGGACAATGTAAAATATTACAAAATGCAGTGAACTTCCAATTTAGAAACACTAGAAATGTACAAACTTCTCTTCTTCCTCCTGTTCCACCCTGCCCACTCCCAACACGTTATTCAAGACCAGGGCAAAACTCCAATTCATTTTGACAGGAGCAGGGCCTAAAAACAGTCCACTGGCTCCATTAAAAGTCTATTTTACACAGCCTTTCTTTTCTCTTCTGCATTCATATTACCACTCAGTGTTGCTCATGCCTGATGTATTTATCCATTTTCCATTATTTTTATTGACCCTCAAAATACCTACTGCTGGTTGATTTTGGAACTCAGCAGCAAAAGTAAATGAAGAATAGGCACACCACCAATTTTCCAGTAACATGTCAAACATATTATTGGACTAAGCCATCAATGCATTTAGCACATTTGGCTTCTTTTCTTTTCAACGCAAATGTCCAGCTCCAATAATAATCAATAATATGTGTTGAAAATGTCTGCATTTATGACAGCATTACAAATGGGTACAGCTAAAGTGGATTCTGGTTGTTGAGCAAGCGCTTCAGAAAGAGCGTATGTGTGAAACTGTCAGCAAAGGTTATAAAAGTAGTGAACTGTACAGTAGCATTTCCCTTAGAAGTCTTGCTCCTTTGTAACCCATGTAATCTAATGTACCGCAAGAGATTCATGATTGCTGGGGTCTATCTTAGGTCAGCCTTCAATTGGCTCTGTGACCTTGGACCAAGCACACCAATGCTGCATGCTCATATGTATCCATCATTCCTTACAAGAGTATTGTGAGGATGAATCGATTAAAACTTGCAAAGTGTTTTAAGCTCTATGAAAAACACTATCTAGGATAGGCCAGATTCTCCGCTGCTGTAAATCTCTCTAACTCCATTGACTTCAGAAGAGTAATGCTAATTTATGCCATCTGAAGACCGGGCCTGATGTGTGAAGAATGTTATAAAGTTATTGAAATGCAACACTTCCTTCTTATTTAAGAAAAACTGGTTCTTTTTTTTCCCTGGTATGCACTGTTCCTACAAGTATATGGAGGATTCAGACAAGACATCTGCTGGTTGTGGCCATTGGCCAAGGCTTCACTAATTGCATAACCATTTTGGCTTGCCATTATAACACATTTGGCATAACCATTTAGTGCATGCCACATGACATCCTTTTGATTACTGATGTTAAGAATCTAAATCCCAGCTATTTGCACATAAATAGTTACTTATTAGGTAGGAGACGTTGCCTTATTGTTTCCTCATGTCTAGCTAAATGACAGCTATTGCCTAGAGGGCTGATCCTATTACAGTTAGGGAGCTATAAAATTTGTTTTCAATCCCTGCAGGACAGTACCTGACAGCATCAAAATAAAAGGGAGCACAGCAGTTGGAAGGAATAAATGATGGAAAATGGAAACATTTACATAGCATGTTTTGATGATGGAAGTGCTTATCTCTTTGGGCTGTAATGAGCCATTTTTCCTGCTTTAAAACTCTTGCAAGCAAATCCCTGCAGAGCCCTTGGGTGGAAAACATGTGATATACCCTTTGGACTCACACCTGGACCATTTTGCTTTGCAGTTAACAAACAACCTAATTCTGGCTATGCAGATGCATACACTGTAATGCTGCCTCCAGAGGCTCCTGCAAAGCCTGAGAGTAGGACTTGGAACAAGAGAAGACGTATGGAGAGGTTCAGTAATGCAATCACGAGTGTATAGAACCATTTCTCGAAACAGTTATTTGATCTCAATAAAGAGGTGCCGAAGAGAGACCATTGCGGTAAGAGCACAATAACAGGGATTCACATTCTGGTTGCTGCTCAAAATCATCTTTCAGAGAGTCGAGCATCTTCCTCGGGCTCAGTAGCATACAGTCTTTATAAAGAGTCCCCTAAATTCCAAAATGTTAATCCTCAAGTGGAGATAAAAGAGCAGGTATTTGTTTCTACCTTCTTAGAATGAGCCAGGGGTAGTATAGGGTTAAAACAAAGCCGTAAACAAAGAGTTTCATTATTCATTCTCTCTCTTTATCATAATTACTGCTTATTACTGTATTTGCACTATGTTAGTGTCTGGAAGGGTACACGGCACTGCATGTACATGTAGTAAGAGACAGTCCCTGTCCCAAAGAGCATAGACTCTAAATAGACAGAATAGACAAAACAAGTTATGTCATGTCCGTTTTACAGATGTGGAAGTTGAACTCAGATCTCCCAAATTATAGGCTAGAGCTTTATCCACAAGCTCATCCTTCCTCATAATGACTGTCGTCTCCAGGACAAATTTTAGTGGGCCTCCATAAGCTCTTTGGTGCAAGGACTGAGACTGTTTGTACAAAAAGCCTCTTGTGTGACCCTACTACAAATAATAAGGTTGAAGGACTGATCGTGTCTGAGTTCTTAAAGCATGGGGCGGGGCTGCTGAATATGTAGATTCTATGCTTGGCTGCACCACAGCATCTCTGTGTGATTTTAGGCCAAAGTTTACAAAAGCAGCTGCTGATTTTGGGTGTCCATCTTGACACACCTTGGGCTTGATTTCCAGAGTTACTGAACACTGTAGGAACCATTGGCTCCAGCTGGAGCCATTCAGGGTCTTTGAAAATCAGGCTCAGGAGCCTCCAACAGGCACCCAAAAATGGAGATTCCCCAAAATATGGCCCACTTACAAAAATGTGTCTTTAAACATTCTGTGCTTCCATTTCATTGTCTTCAGAATGAGGATAATAATATTTATTTACTCGACACGGGTGCAGTGAAATGTCATGAAGGACAGCAGAAAGGGCATTGCTAAGAAACAGGCAGAATTGAAGTCTCTGTGCTACTGGGGCTAAGAAGGAGTGTGCAACTTTCTTCCCACTCAAATGGCTAATATAAGAAATAAAGCCAAACT
This sequence comes from Dermatemys mawii, assembly GCA_007922305.1. Lineage (NCBI taxonomy): Eukaryota > Metazoa > Chordata > Testudines > Dermatemydidae > Dermatemys > Dermatemys mawii. The sequence continues at coordinate 13,216,400 of ML677372.1, read as the reverse complement.
GAATTCTTTAAGGTTCGAACCTCCAGGATAGTTTAATTAATTTAGTGGCGGACTGTGAATAACACAAGTGACAAAATTAAAGACTTTATTTAATATTTAAAGACTTTATTTAATATGGTGAGTTAAACAAACAGGCATTACACTATAACCACATACTGTATCGATACACACATTCTAAGATGAATATATGCAGTTAGGGGTAATCAGTCCTTAAATGAGGAGAATGGGTATAATTCTGTCTCTAACCGTGTCTTGATGGTAGATGGGCACACCGACTCTAAAATTAGTGTGCTACACATTTTTATAATCATATGTCCCTTAATTAATGAATATTAAATCCACCATTTCACTATAATTAAATATTTTCTACTTTCTCATTGACTATTTAACATCATCTTAATTAGCACCTGCATAAATAACATATCAGTAACTGTGAATCTAGATAGCATTTGCCTAGACATTAGCTATTTATCTTGCAATAACCAGTGAGGACCAACAAATGTTTGCAACATGACCTGGGGGTATGTCTTAACTTATCTTTCTAACTTGCCTCTGAGCTGTTTCATTTCCTGTCACTCAAATTTAGCAGCCCTTGACTATTGTGCAACCTATTTTTAGAAAATAGATACTTGCGCCTATATACTTTTCAGCACATTCCCATATAATATGTGACACTGTATGGAATCTGGATGGCACCGGAGGATATTATGAATATGAATCTTGTAAAACTGCAAAGAGTTGTGCCAGATAGGCCATGTAAGATATCTGTCAAAATGCTATAATTTGCCAAATACGATAATCTCATGTATATGTTTGTATCACCTTTGCATTTTGGATTATAGCTATGTATGTATGTCTGTATTACAAAACTTTTGCTCTGTTTCTGGGTGACAACACCAGACAGCTTGGCATCAGCACTGCCTAGCCTGCAGCTATACAATTGACCCATTGAGGGAAATCAATGGATACATCTTATGACTCAGCAAGACATGCCTGTAGACAGGTCTCCAAGGTTTTCAAGCCGTGTGTAGCTGGACAGTTTGTGTTTGAAACAAAGGAAGCACAAGTTTAAAGTAACTTCTCAACACACAGGACCTAGCGCCTAGGACCTAAGGGCTGACTGGGAGCCAAGGAACTGGAGTGCAATAAAGGAGGCTGTGTAATTTCTTTTTTGCTTCTTGCAAACCAGTGTGGGGGATCAGAAGCACAGTTTGTAACTGGTTGGGGAGTTTAACTTCAGTGTTACGCACCAGTCTTGGGAGTATCTGCTCTCCCTTTTGCAGCCTGTGCTGACCTTGGCATTTCCAGGGAGGGCTGCCCTGGGTACCACGGTCACAAACATAATTAAGCATCCTCTTTCTAGGTTACAGGCAAGACCCTAGCCCTGGATGTAACCACTTCCATTCCAGCTTGCAGAGCAAGACCAGTGTGTAAAATGGATCAGGCTGCGCCTCATCAAGAGCAGCTGAACCTCCCCTAGGATGGAATGGTTCCCAGTGTCCCCAGGGGGGGCAGTAGTTTGGTAACATCCCCAGCAGAGGGCTATGGCACTGCATTTAATGGGATTACTCATGCTTGAAGTTAAGCATGTGCTTAGGTGGTTTGCAGGATTTGGCTAGAGTGTTCTGCAGATCATAAGAATGAGCCCTAAGGCACGGACTTCCTGACTTTGCTCCTTGTGCTTTGATCATCCTTTCAGTCGTGGTTTGTAAGTGTGAAGAACTACTTTAATTTAATTCAATGTATTTAACAGGAGGAAAGAGAGAGAGAGAGAGAGAGAGAACAAGCCTGCTTAATTTCTTGCTTCTCCACTGACAAGTAAAGCTTTTCTATATAGTATCATGATTTACTATTAGGGCATTAAGAGTCTTTCTGACCCAAATCTGCTCTTTGAGAACAAAAGTAACCACAAGGAATGCTGCACTTAATCTGCCTAGATCCCACCCACAACAAAAGATGTAATCTGCCATGAATGTTCTCCCTTGCCTAGTCTCTTAATCCCAGAGGAAATTCTGATTAAATACTTTCTAACACTCCACTTCCCCTGTGTGCCTCTGATTCAGAGAACATTATAATTGGCTCTAATATGTTGTGCATCTGGTGACAGTAGGGGCCAATGATATGTTATTACATTGAGCTTTCACCCCTGGATGCTAGAGCAAGATTGTTTACAGCAAATTTGTCTTACCTAATGCCTGAATAAGTGGTTTTAACAAAATGGCCTGGCTTTGAAGGAGACTGGAAAGCCAAATTCTTGCTAAAAGAACCTACAGTATTTTGAAAGACTGCTGGGATTGAGAGAGATAGGCAAATTGTAGCCTAAATAGTCTCTTAGCTTAAGAAAATGATTTTTATTGTAATGGAACTATTGCTGTGTGTCTGTAACTTTTGCCTCTGTGCATAAACTAATTTAACTAGGGTCTTATCTACTCTTGAAAGTTAACTGTAATGGCATAACTACATCAGTACAGCCCCCCTAGTGTTGACATAGTGGTATCCTAATCAAGGTGCTTTCTCCTGGTTTAGCTGTTTCCATACAGGAAAGTGAATAAGCTATTCCTGTATAAAACATAACTGCAACCACACTAGAGGGTTGTGTTGATATAGACATGTCAGAAAAATCACACCCCTAACCGACGTAGTTACACTGGCACAGAATGTGTGTATAGACCAGGCCTAGAATTCATTTCCTGGGATGTTCTTTGTAATACATTTTTGTCCTTATGAACAGTAAAAAAGAAACTCCATCTTTTCATGACTATGCTGCAGTGCTTGTGACACACTATTTTGTAGTAAATACCTCTCCTATAAAATGCTGTATAGCCTCCAAAACAACAACAACAACAAAAACTATGTTAATATGTATCAATGATGAGATTTAGAAAAATGACCTAGGAGTAACGGTTGAAAGAATTTGTCATACTTAGTCTAGAGAATAGAAAACTGAGGAGGGACCTGATAACAGTCTTCAAATATATTAAAGGCTGTTATAAAGATAGCGGTGATCAATTGTTCTCCATGACCACCGAAGACAGGACGAAAAGTAATCAGCTTAGTTTTCAGCCACGGAGATTCAGGTTATATATTAGGAATATCTTTCAAACTGTAAGGATAGTTAAGCAACAGAGTACGTTACCAAGGAAAGTAGTGGAAGTCCTGTTATTGGAAGTTTTTAAGAACAGTTTAGACAAACACCTCTCCGAGCTGGATTAGAGTCCATCTGGAGGTCCCTTTCATCCCTACATTTCTATGATTCTATGACTCCAGGACAGATTCTGTCCCAGACTGGTCTCTCTGGTGGTATAGATTTTCTTGGACAATATTTTCCTTTGGCTTTTCTTGGAAGATGTGCTCATTCTTAATCAACAGTAGGTTACAGTCTTGTGTATATATAAGGCAAGTACCATACATACATGCTTTACATGGGGCTTGCAGAACTGGGATTCATCTATTTTTGTTCAAAACACAGTGACAGCTTTAGAATCACCCAGATTCACATAAATCTGAATATCAGCTGGCTTCTACATGGAGATTAAGGGACAAAAGCCATTATGTCCTGACAACTACACTGAGATCAAGCCCTACTTGCCTTACAAAGGGTACCTCCTCACTACCGCAGGCAGCGGTCAGTGTTTTAGCGATCGATTTCTCGCGTCTTGTGAGGACGCGAGAAATCAATTGCTAGCACTGGCCCCGTTGATTCTGGAACTGCAGCTCCCACGGAGGAGTAAGCTGGAGTCAACGGGGGAACTTGCCGCTGAGTGCCGTCGCCATGAGGACGAGAGGTAAGTCGGCTGCAGATACGGCGACTTCAGCTACGTGATTTACATAGCTGAAGTTGCATATCTGCAGTCAATCCCTCCACCTAGTGAAGACCAGCCCTTAATGGAAGTAATCCTTTCCCATGTGATTATTCCCAGTGGAAACAATGGGACTATTTGCATGCACTAAGTTTGCAAAATCGAGTCCAATCTGTTTTTCTGTGTAAGTAGCAGCTTTGATTAAGAGTGTGCAGCCGAGTCCTTCTAAATTGAATTCTTAGGATCTACTCCAAAACTGAAAGTTTCTTAACAAAGTTTTTGGCTGCTATGAAATTCTTCAACAAAAAAAGCAGCCTAAGCAAGGTCTCTGACTCTGCCAACCCTTATCCACACTGAGCAGTAACATACTCCATGAACAATTTAATTGAAATCAATGGTGCTATTCACACATCAGGTACAATTTGATGGAAGGGTGGCAGAACTGAGCCCAGATCAATTATTTACAAGAAAGTGGTACTTTTCTTCTAACTTATAAAGATTTGAGATTTAACCAGTTGTGATTTTTCTTTCCTTTTTTTAAAAAAATTATAGCTTATCAAATTTATTTTAATTAAAATTAAAAGAAAGACAAAGCCACTTTAACATTTCTAATCAACAGCAGTCTAATGAGGCATGTTGGCACCTGTCGTTAGAACACAGTAGGATATTTTCTGAGATAATTTACTTCATTAATATTCACTGAAAGCAGATCATCTAATATCTTCCACGAGAGCAAAAAGCTAAAATACGTCAAAAGGAAAGTTTTATTTTTGATACTGATGCTAAGCAGATGTTTCCCCTTGAAAGCCTCACAGCATCTAATACAAAACCCTCTCAATTAAAATAAGGGCATTATGTATCTCAATTCTATCACCGTCATTAAAGTGTATATAATAAGTAGGAGATTTGTGAACTACTAATAACAACTCAAGGAGAGTTAGCTTCATTTCTTGTGCATTTAACTTTATTTTTTCACTCTAACATTACATTGTTTCATTGAACCAAATGGATATTCCTTATTTGCCAGCTATGCAGAATCTTTGTACTACTACTCCAATTTGTGGTGGTGGTTGCTTCTGGCCAGCTTGAGCATAAGCAGTGGAGGCCTGGCCTTACCTCTGCACTTGTACCTGTGCTTTCCTGCCTGAAGAGTTCGTAATTCCACCTACCGTGTGCAAGGTGCGTGCGTGAGAGGTTCCTTGGACTCTATCTCACTGCATACCAAATCTACCCCTTAAAGTGTTAGTTCTTCCAAGCAGTGAACCTGTCTTATCATACTTCTGTAAAGTGTCATGTTAATTGTAAACATATGGTACAACACAAATATATAATAATGATTAATAATAGAAATGCTGGTCAGAATGAAAAAGGAGAGAGAATACATTTGGGGTATTTTTCAAATTTTCTCCTGATCTGTCTGAAAATTTTAAATTTCCTCAAAATGTGATAATACCAACATTAATATAATTCAGTGTAACTGCTTCTCAGTATTTCAGGATAGTTTGTATTGTTTGAATATAATGGAGACTGAATAAAAAGATGCTAAGGTCAAATGAAGGAACCGTGAAGAGACATTTAAAATTTTTAAAAAATGACATCAAAGATAAAAATAAACATCTAAGATCTGCTAGCTAAACTCATGTGCATCACTTTGAAACAGTAGGAGTTATATATTGTTTGTATTTAATGTCATTTTGGTCTTTAGTATGCAGTATAAATTAATTTACCGAAAAAAAAGCACTAGGCGTTTTGGATGACAGAAATTGTCTAAAAATATCTCAATTCGAATGTCTCTTATGATTGAGTTTGTGTTATCCTAGCTCGAACTCACCAATGTTTGCAGTTCATTACTGCTCTTAGTACATATTCTGGCATTTTAGTTGAAAGGGTGTACCTGTCTGACAAAGAGCTATTGATAAATGGAAAGTAATTACAAGGTAAAGCCCAGGTTAATAGTGATTTGAAAGCCATTACCATCCAATGGCTATTCTGATGGTGGACGTGAATTAATGCTCTCAGTCCAGTCCTCAATGGATAAGATTTCCATATTACAAAACCACTTCCTCTTTGGGTCCTACCTATTATTATTTTTAACAATGTCAGCAGAGGGCACAGGAGGTGAATGACTATGGTGACTCTCTCTGCTAGAAGTGATCCCTTTCTAACAGACCAAATGTACTCTGTGGGGCAGTGCTGGGAACCTTCCATTACCACTGTCCCCTTTATGCTTGTTTGAAGGCTTTATGGAAAACTATAAACTGACAGTTTGGCATGCTTCCTGAAAACAAAATTAAAAATAAGGTATGGTTTCTTTTGACATTTTTGTCAGGAGTGGTTCAGCAATTAAAAGTGTCTATTTAATTGATAGAAAAGGTACACAGTAAGCACTGGTGCTTTGGGAATATGTCTAGATAAGCATAAGCAATAACATCCTTTCATACCAGAACATTCTTTGGCACTGATTATCATTTATTTTTCTGCAGTTGTTTCACACTAGACTTTGTACTGTACATTGAGCACTGTAAAATCTTAGGCCTAGATTCAATCCCTGTGCCACAATTCACTCAGCATGAGGAGCAGTTAGGAACCCAGTTACAGTCAGTCGATTCTCGAGTATACTGGGCTTGGTAGAAGTTTGAGCAAAATTTAAGGTCATTGCTAATTTATGTCAGTTTACTATAGTACCCTAGGGCACCATAAGCAAATTGAAAATTGGCATATGTATGCTCTGCCCTGCCCAATAAGATTCCAACACCAGGTAGTGTGGCATTTGGTGTAGGAGCCAGCTATCACACTTTATGGCAGCTGGTAGCTCCACTTTGCTTGGGGGAAGTATCAAACTGGACCTTAGTCTTGCTCCTGAGTGGTGCATTGTTGTCAAAACATGGACAGCGTATCAGGATCTTATTTTTATTTATTTTTTAAAGAGATACAGACAATGATTAGATCAAAGACAGCTCATCTGCACATTTGTCATCAATTATTTGTGTCTCCCTGGGAGTGAGAGCAATGGCTAGTGCATTGTAAGCACTACTAGAATATTTATAGTACTAGTAATCAATACAATGAATTACTGTTAAGCATTCGGAACAAAATGATCAAAATTGGCCCTGCATGCTCTATTTTTGGACATGTATTTTTAGGCTTTTAATTTGCTCCATTTTCCAGAACAAACCACTACAGATGCAAAGGGGCTTAACCTTTGCAAGCCAGGCACTAGGTTTCTGTCTCTCTGAGTTCTAAATGAAAATGTTTTGAAGCACCAAGATCATGGGTATTTAAATGTGTCTAATTAGAAAATATATGTAGATCACTTTAAAATATGGCTTGATATGAATAAAACACAAATGCACAATCTTGTCCTACTTTATCCTTTTCACGACCCTTATCAGCAGCACCAACATTTTTTTTCTCTTGACTCTACAAGGCTGTGCTCCTAAAAGACATTTTTCTACTGCAGCACAAAAAGGGAAGGAGGAAGAGGCTAGGACGTTAATAGCTGAAGGACCACATTCAAAACCATCAACTCAAATGCATGCTAACGGTTTGGTTGCAGAGGTGAAATCAAAACAATTTCCAGTCCCCTAATAACAGAGCTATCCGAATTTTCAGATACCCTTCTAAAATGTTATGGACTAAACTTCCCAATGGTTTGCAAATCATAGATGTCTTTTGGGTGCACAACAGGCCCAAATGCAATCTCCAGAATTTTTGAAAGAAGATGCAACTGAGTAAAGTAAATTTCACCAACCGAAGCTAGGGCCTGATGACAGAGGACAGGGCCAAAAACAGCCAGAAAAAATAAAATGCCTCCCATAGCATTTTCAAGCACCATCAAAGAGCAGGAAGGCACAAAATCTTTGGGTCGGAGAATCTGGTCTTGTAGCATGCTGCCTATAGTGAAGAGACACACACTAGACAGCTGCCATCCATTGCCTCATTAATCATACCATCTTCTCTTTTTGTCAATATCTCTTACAAATGTAGCCCCTGGATTGGGGTATTGACTCCTTTTCAAAGCAGTCTTGATGTCTGTTAATATATTCTGTGTATCATATGGATTAGCCCAATAGTTTCTACCAAAGGATTTCAGCCCATAGGTTGCTCATGGATGGTTTCCTTCAACTGTTCACTAATTATTATTTAAGCTGTGTGATTAGAGACCCAAGGCACTGTAACTTGTGTTGGTAGACTGGATAGGAGTGTAACATCTTCAGGATGCTACAGGTGGAGAGTGTGCACAATGGTGATTTAGATATTTTTGCACATACTCTATGCCACAGAGCAAATCCTCCTATGTCCCAGGTGATGGACCACCTCTTGGGTTGCCAATGTCAAGCACTATGACAAAAAAACAAAACAAAACATTTATTTGTTCTTATCTGTTTTAATATCCTACTTCTGTGAGCAAGTACTTCTAACCTCTTTGTTGATCTATGTCCAGACTTTTCCCACAATATTCTTTCAAAGAACTGCCTTATGCAACCAAAGTTAGGTTTATTTGGAGTATAAATAAGCCCAGTCTTTTTATGTCACCCTTTCATTCTGATTCACCATAATTCCAGCCTAAATCACAATTTTCCAAGACTGCTCGACTTCAGTACTGTAAGATTCAATTTCCAACTCATAAGATGCTTGTTAGTAAATATCTCTATGCAACTTAAGAGGATCAAAGTTTGATATTTAACACTTAATTTTTTTCTAATCAGTAAACTCCATATATCCCGTTAAACATAGACCTCCCAAAACAGATTCTAAATGAAGAGCAAATACTGCTGTATGTTGAGTGGAAACTGAAAGCTTGAGACTGAAATAGAGTCTGGCTGACATAGAAATCTTTGCCAAAATTAGGGCATAACATATATCCAAAAAAGAATGGTTTTGCTGTTTAGAGCTCTCATAAGCTGTGATTATTGCTTTCTGTGCCAAAATACCGAAACATGTTAGTTAGTAGCACTGCAGAGAAAGAGAGTCAGTGGATTCTCTGGGATGGGACTTGGCATTGCAAACTTTTCTGTTTCATAGAATAATAGCAATAATTCCACCGAGACCCTGGCCATACACAGAAATGGGCAGAGAAATAGAATTGTCAGAGGTAATCATATAATTCACCTGCAGGTAGTTTGAATGGGATAACATGTATTAAATGATGTTCTACAATACCTGTGATTCAATATATTCAGGACCCTAGGATAATCAGCTTTACAGTGCAAAACAAATTCTGACAAAACAGCTTTGTTAATATTCCTGGCATAACTTCCCTTCCTCATCACCTACTTTTGTTATTTTCAGTAAAAACTGCTACTGGAGTCAGTGAGGGAGGAATGAATGTGCATTTTTATTTTATTTTTGAAAATCCTCCTTAGAGATGGGTGGAGAATATTTCTTTAAATGAAGGAAGATATGTACAGTTAAGTTTTGTGGTATTAGTAGCCTGAAGCAGACCGAGTGGAACACACACACAAAACCCTAGGAAAGCAATCCAATGGAAATAGCTATGAAGACTAATGGAACCTTTGCTAAACATCTCCAGGGGCAAATATCTGGATCCTCAGCTCTCTGGGCAGATTTATGCTGCTCATGCACTGCAAAACAATCAAATATTTCCCTAACAAGATAGCTGTGAGGTAGGAAAAACCCCTGGTGGTATAAAGCCAGACTTGCCAGCCACACACCATGTGCTTCTTGCCCCCACACAGGACAGGGCATGTGGGGAGTATGGGACAGATTGTGCTGTACTCTGGTGAACTCTGGATGACAGAATAGTCCCTGGGAGATGATTGCTGATTGCATAGCTCAGAGCAGTCGTCTAGTTAATGCCACCTCCCTTTTTCAGGTTCTGTGCCACATATTGCATTGCAATATCCTGAATTTTTTTAAAAAGGGGGGTCTTCTATGTGCACTCATTGCTTGGGTGACTTTTGTGACAGGGCAGGAGGGGAACCCCTTCCTTTTCCAATTGCAGCTGACAAGCCTATCATTCCATTTTCCACCATTATGTATTATGTCTTTGCATTTAGAAAAAATAAACTCTGAATAGACGCCCATCCAGGGTCATTTGTGCAACTCCTCTTAAATAAATGAACTGCAGCATTCTGCATTAATTCCAGCTTCTGAATGGTCACAAGGTAAACTACGTTACAGCAATCTGGTCTTGAAGCGACAAAAGCATAGGTGATTGTAGCAATGTGTGCATCAGAGAAAGAAGCCATACAGTGATCACTGTAAGCAGACAGAACAAAGTGCTGTTGGCCAGAGCCAGAAGAAGTCCATGACCTAACCCCATATCTGTTTTGTACACCTGTTTTGCAAATGGCGGCCATATTCTTCCAAAATGAGCAGCACCAATGTAGTTTCCCCAACTCAACTGACAACTACTTTCCTCAAGCCCAAGTAATTCCAATACATATCCGTCTTCTACGGTTGTAAAGGCATGAATGGAGAGTACACTGATGAGTATTAGTATATTTATATGCCTACCTAATAAATCTCTTTGTAAAGTATCAAATAAGGATTTTCTGTCCCAAATTAACTTTAAAATATACCATACTCAAGTGATTATTTATATTGATCTATGTACAAAGTTACTGTGTTTCACCACAGTAGTCTGTAAAGGTGACAAAAGGAAAATAACCATAGCCATATCTCTCTGTTGGGCCAAATTCTGCTGTGATTTACGCTACATTCAATCTCCTTCTAGTTCATGTGGCAAAATGTAACCTATTGGATTAGACTTCAATATAACATTGCCTGTAGTTCATAGAATTATAGAACATCAAGGTTGGAAGGGACCTCAGAAGGTTATCTAGTCCAACCCTCTGCGCAAAGCAGGACCAATCCCCAACTAAGTCACTCCAGCCAGGGCTCTGTCAAGCCTGACCTTAAAAACCTCTAAGGAAGGAGATTCTACCACCTCCCTAGGTAACCCATTCCAATACTTCACCACCCTCCTAGTGAAAAAGTTTTTCCTAATATCCAACCTAAACCTCCCCCACTGCAACTTGAGACCATTACTCTGTGTTCAGTCATCTGGTACCGCTGAATTTGTTCCCCCAGTCTTCCTTCAGTTAATATATTAAAAAAAAATCTAATATCAAAGCAAACGGAAGCTAACAAATAAATACTGTCATGTCTTTGAGTAATAAGTCTGCAACAGAAACATTATCTACTTGTCACTATACATTTTATTACTTCCTTTGTTGAAAACATAATGGGAAAGAACATCAAGTTACATATTGTTAATGGATTAAATTAAATTACATTATCATGATTTAAGGACACTTAAACTAATTTTTAAAAACATATATTTTACCAAAAACTCACTTAACTGCCATGTAATTTTTCCCTATTTCCTTTTCCATTATGGGTGATTAACAAGATACTTGGAAATAAATAGAGGCGTTCTCCATTATAATTAGCCTGCCTGTCCTGTCTGATTAATTCATTCCTCTTGCATGGTAGTGAATTTTGAAATCCTGAACATTCCATTTTGAGACTAGTGAATCAATCATGCAGAAGGAGAAAACAGTTTACAAAACACAGAGCTTTTGTGAACATAAAATCTTTCGTACTAAGCAAACTTGGAAAGGAACATATAAAGTATATTTTAACGGGCTTTTTTTTAAAAAAATACATAGGACTGATTCAAAACCCAGTGAAGACAATGGAAAGACTCCCATTGGGCTTTGGATCAGGGTTTATAGCGAAAATCATCATCTTGTTAGCTGTCATATAGCTCCACTGAAATCTTCAACGGAACAATGGCAATTTACACCAGTTGAGAATCTATGCCAATTTTTAAAAAATTATGCCAGGATGCAGTAGCTCTTTCATAAGTAACTGATAACACAAAAGAAGTTAGAGGTAAATTGTGAGTAGTCTAGAAATGACCCCCATCTAAGATATCTTGCTTTGATATAGTAAGGATGATATATTATTAGTACACTAAACCTAACAGAGAAATAACCCTAAAGGAAAGAAATCAAAATTCAATGCCTCTCAAATCACAGCTCTCAAACCATTCTCTGAAAGCCCATTTAAAGTGGAATACTTACATAATTACACTCACAATATAAAATTCCCTACTGGAAAAGATATTCATCACTCCCTGTCTTAAAGTGCAGAGTCGTGGTGAAGAACAGTACTATTTGTCATATTTCACCCTGCATGCGGCAGCTCTCCAGTAGTAAGACAGCAATGTGAATGGGGTCTTTGTACAGCAATTTGGGATTCTTGAGGCAGAAAGGTACTTTAAAAAAAGAAGTTATGATTAGTTTATTATTATTTATCCAGCATTATGAAAAGAGATGAACTGTTAAAATATATTCCTTGCACTACATACCATTTAATTAAAAAGTAAGTCACAACCCAACAAATACTGTATTTGAAACATAAAACATTGTGCAGAGATTAGATTAAATTTACCAAGCATTTAATGGGAGTCAAAGTATGCTTAGTTTGTTAAAACCTTATGTATTATTATGTTTTTTTCACATGAATAGTCGATCCACTACCTGAACTAATACATTTCCTGAACTAATATCTGAGCTAATAATATACTGTTGTTAGGAGCTAGACAAAAGAATGCAAAAAGAACGAGGGGTTGTGGCACCTTAGAGACTATGCATCTGATGAAGCGGTTCTGGCCCACGGAAGCTTATGCCCAAATAAACTGGTTAGTCTTTAAGGTGCCACAAATACTCCTCGTTCTTTTTGCAGACACAGGCTACCATGGCTATCACTCTTAAACAAGACACTTTTTGGGGATTCAAATACGGAAGAGGTCTCCTAAATGGAGATGCTCCAGGGAAACTTTTTATAATACCCCTGTGCAGGGATGAAGTATTTGAGGATATTTGTGAATAAGGGCTCTTAACTAGAAGTCGTAGGGCTTGGTATTGCAAGGTGTTGCTGAGCACATCCTGAGAGATGACAAGTGCTCTAACTTCCACACAAAGCAATGGGAGCTCACTCAGTACCTGGTAGGAATAGACTATGTCCCACTGGAATCATTCCTGAATCAGGAGCTGAAAGAATACAGCCACTATATGGGCTTGATTTTCAAAGGCATCGTAACTGAAACTGAAATGAACAGGAGCCTCTGGATATTAGTTCATGAATTATTTACATGACCAAAAACTTTGAATTATATCAGCCTTCTTTTCTCATCCAATCTCATTCCCCCAAATATTTTAGCATGTTTGGAGTATCTTTTGTGTGATTTCTGTATAGTAGGTTGACTGCAGTTGTTAGATCACTTTTCTTCAGATTATCCTTGTTGACTCAGGGTAGCCATAACATTTCACAATGAGTAAAATCCATGACCTCACTTCAGATATTAAAATGATACATTTGGCTTTACAAAATTGCACAAATGACAGACATATAGAGATTTACTGCATGCTATTCTGTAGATGTAACAGAGTGGAAGTCTGATTTGAGGCTGCAAATTTATCATTTCTCATTGGTTGCAGAGACCTTTTTCTAGGAAGAAAAATGTTAAACACAAAGGTGCTTTGGGTTACAGATTTATGAAGATTAAGAGACAGAGATTATTTCCAGGACAATTGATCGTATATGGCATTTCAGAGCAAAGTGTGTTAGAGACAAAAACACATACTTAGTGGTAAATGCAGGCAAAATATCATTTGGATGCATTAATGTTAAATTGCAAAGATACATTGTGCCATTAACGGAAAGGCTGGAAAGTGAAAAACCTAGCACAGAACTCAGAGGGCTCATTAAAAACGGATAGAGGGAAAACTTCACCCAGAGAAACTCCAGAATGAATCTATTTGAAAATGTTGGGGGAGGGGCGAGGAGGGGAAAAAAGGACAACCCACACCCCAGTGTCAAGGCTGCAATTTAGGCTCACTCAGCATTAAGTCTACAGTGTTTGAGCTCAGATACCAAAGCTATGTCAAAAGCTTTCAATTAAATTAAAATGACCCTGCATAGTTCCTGTGCAATGACCTTTGTCTAGGACTGAGTGGATTAGTTCAGGAAATTTATGAGAAACTGAACTAAACACCAAAGAGAATAAAAGCATGAAGGTTTACTTGAGATTTATTTGGTCATTTAAATGTTTGCAGACTTGGTATTAAATTGGGTGTTTTAAAAATTGCTATAATATTTGAAAGAATGAAAGCCATTAGGATGGGCACTGCTATATTACAAATTTTGAAGAAGTTTATGAGCGTTATCATCCTGTACCTGTTATAGAATGTTGTGTCCCAGTGCACTGGATAGAGATTTATTAATATAATACAGGACAATACATTACAATGATTGGATTATTTTCCCCTCTCCCCTTATATTAACTACCAAATTGAGGTCAAAAGATTGGAATGCATTAGGATCTAATCCAAAGGTCATTGAAGTAAATGGAAAGATGTCAATGATTTCATTGGATGAGGCCCTTGGTGACTTCATTGCCTCCAAAAACCAACCTGCCAAATAAATTAATGTAATGGAAACTTTGGAAGATTTTCAATGTAGGTAAGAAATTGACTTGATTCGTTTAAATGCTGATGACATGCAGATATCATGGAGACAAAGGGTTGAAAGAGGGATTATATACTGATGATATTAAATTGTTTGCCTGCATAGTCAATGGCAATAGAGTGAGATCTGATTTAAGCAACCACTTACGAGATTTGATAAAACATGTGGTCTTCTAATAAAGGTGGAGGACAACCTTTTGATGTGATCTCCAGGCAGAGTACTACTCAGCAAAGATGATTATTTGTGCAGGTTTTAGTAAAAAAGATGTTTCCTAAATTTATTTATTGCTTGCCATACATCAATCAAAGCGAAGCCTATCTGTGCATTAGGAAGGTATGATGCACAATCTCTGCATTTCATCACAATTTATAGCTTTGCCAGAGGTCAAAGTAAATAGAACATTGGAATATCATTCAAATTGTGCTTCGTTTCTGAAAAGAAAATAATTTTAGACTTCTCCACAGTGAATGAATACCTTTCACTGTGAATCTACTTCTCTAGATGCATATTTATGTTAGTGATTTGCTTTATACCCCAATAGTCAATGAGGCAATTTTTTATTTGACATTTAATTTGGAAAGTGCTTTCAAGGTGTATTTATCTAAAGTGAAACCTGATGATAAATGGGATGGGCTTTAGGAAAATAGCAAATAGGGTGGCCAAACCTTTGCTCAAGTGATGGAGAAATTAATATCTTACCAGAGCATAAAAACCCTGAACGCTTATATTTCTGCCACACATATCAGACACATGCACCAGAAAAATAAAGCAAAGAGCAAAATATTGCAATAGAAAGCTCTGTGTAATGTCTTGTAAGTATGCAGGATAGTCATGTCTCTAATCTGATGGAAATATAAAGCCCTATTTCTTTGAAAAACAAAACAAATCTGTTTTCTCTGTGGAGCAAAGAACTGTCATGTTAAATACACCCTCCACCTTCTCAACACCACCAATTGCTGGAAGCCATTCATTTTGACAAATTGGAGAGAATACAGAGACAAGCAACAAAATGATTAAGTGGCTGGTGAGAATGACTTGAGAGGGAAGATTAAAAGGAGTGAATTTCTGTGGCTTGGCCAAATGGCAACTTTAAGGAGGTTGGTGAGGGATATAATTCTCCATGTGAGATGAAATTCAACACAAGAAGATTTATGCTGCCTCAAATTCCTAATGGTGAGGCACAGTGCCCCTGTGGGAGTGAATCATTTCACTGGGTCATTTCAACACTATGTCAACGATAAGAAAATAATAAATAAATAAAGAACCTCTAGAGGGCAAACCTGCACTGGGGTCCAAATCAGTGTAGGGCAGACCCTGGATCACGTCACAGCAAAGGTAAGCAATGCCAAGCTCTCTTGCCTGAAGCCAAGAATCAAGATAATATATTTCGGCTTCAGTTAAAATACCACAGAAGTACATAATTTTCTTAAAATGGATGGTAATAATAGATTGTAAATAAAGACATATTTAATTCCCTAACACAAATTACTTGATATTCAAATCAATGGATCAAACAAGTCTACTCTAACCACCATACCTTCACCTTCCCCAAATGCTTGGAAAAACAAATAGTCTTGGCAATGTGCCTTGAAGGTAAACGGATTCAGCCAGCAGAAAATGTCAGTGATGGAGTTTGAAACACACAAACTGCAACTTGGCTTTAAAAAATGAGAAGAATGTAGAGCAATTTTCTTTAATATTGAGGTAGCTGGATTACAGTTCTGATCAGATGGCAAACAAATGTAGATGTATGGAACTAAATAAGAATCTTGCCTGCGATCTTTGTGTCAACAAATTAGATAACTGTGTTGGCAACTTGGCAGCTTATCTTGTTTGCATTTGTAAATTAAGTTTTCAGTGCTTACATTTACAGGGGTTTTTTTTTCATTTATTTTACATTTGGTTCTCAGAAGCAGAATGTCACTGTATTTTACGAAGTTCATTGGTTTAAAAGATCCAGTGGAAAGTAGCTTGTGTCTGTGGAATTTATCCAATAAAAATGACAATATGGAGATAATAATAAACTATGTATTCTTTTTGTAGGATACCTGGAATTCTCTACTTGTCTCCATAATTTCAGTTTGACCCCAAAGGTGAAGAAAATTAAGGATCAAATTATCAGATGTAGAAACATGCTCATGCATGTCTGACAACATGGCCCTCAACTGCTGTAAGTAATTTTCAAAAGGCCACCTTTATTGTCATGATGGAGACCTGTGTCCCCAGTATAGAAGCCCAGTTCTCCTATCATTTACACTAGTATGAACCCCCTGGTGTAGTGACTTCTGATTTACCATAGTGAGGGAAGAATTAACCCTTAAGTTCTTGATCCATTGATTTTAATAGGAGTTAACCAGGCTTTTTTGCTCCTGAGTCAATAAAAGGTTGGGAATTATCAACAGTGACCCTGTGGATGATAAAATGGGCACTGGTCAATTTAAAAAAGAAATCGTAAGGGTGTGCATGACTAATACAAGGTTACGTGTTTTGCACAATCCATTGCAAAGAACATGTGAAGGCTGTGCCAACTTTTGTACGCTTAGACACATCATCACTGAATCAGTCATTCATTGCACCTTTGTCATTGTGGGACTGGTTGAAACAGAGCATATTGAAGGAGAATGGGATCATGAGGAGTAAAGAACAAAAGTATGAGATTCTTGGTGGGGCTTTGTGAGATGCACCGGTTCCTCAGAGAAGAAAAAATAGAGAGAGAGAAAATGCAATGCAAAGGCATTTCAGGATTATGTCACCACTGTCTCTTCTCACTTAAATCAGTGCTGTTTGAGCAGCATCTCTGCATAAACGTTGTTTTCAATTCTGAATCCCTGATATTTGACAGGCAGTTGCTTGGCCCAGAGTTCATGTAACTTAGCATATATTTTCTCAGGCATTACAGAAAACTATCACTTTGAACATGTTGATTTCCCTAGGTGTAAATGACTGCTTCTTTGAAAGATATATATTACCTATATATACTCCTTTTGAAAGTGACCAACATTTTAGCAGGTACTATATCCATCAAAGCCATATTCCTTATTGAAATAGGGAACCCTCTCATCTCCTTGAAAATATCCTACTTCTTTTTCAAGTATGCAAGCTGTGTTAATACTTTGGATGAGTTCTCATTGATTCTTGAGGAAAAAAGAACTCACTGACAAAAATAATTGACAGGAAATTGTATATATTTGCCAGTCAATATCTACTGTGGCTGCTTTTCTATTCTAGGGGCCAGAAAGTGACCTATCCTGCACACCCATTAATACACCCTCTTAATCCTCTGTTCTGGCTTCTCCTCCCAGGGAGTGGATGGATTAGATAAGTTAATGGAGAGGGAAGGGGTGGGAAGGGGTGTGGAAGAAGCATTGGCACTATCACACAACGAGCTGGCCAGTACAGCTGCACGAGGGTGTCAAGAAACATATTCTGTGCTAGGAATAGGACTAGCATGGGATCTATTTCTCCTCCCAGAGCAGGTGGTGGGAGAAATTGGACACAGATTGTGACCCTGAGTGATAGTGTCCTTCCTAACCTATTATTGGGGCAGAACAACTACTCATAGGTCCACGTACTGGACTCATGACAAAGCCATGATTTGCTCTAAGTACTAATAAAGTCACTTTACCCTTCACACTGTCAGTCCCCAAATGCTACACCATGAGCATATAAAAAAATCATATTAAAATCACTTCAGGTGCTTCACCAAAGCAGTATCCATCCTCTATTGCCTTCCAAAGGCCCACTACCAGAAGAATAATTAAAAATAAGAACAACATGAGTCTTCTATTGTGGATTATCTAAGAGTATTAGGATGCTCAGAGTAATTTATTTTATCCTACAGGGTACTTGATAATGTATGGTTTAAAGAGTATTTACCTACAAGGCATATACAGGTATGTACATGTTGAACAGTAATTCTCAATTCACCATGTCTTATAAGAAGTCTCCAATCATTCATGTGGGAGCCTAAAGTAACTTGTTATTGGCCAGAGATAACTGATGGAGACCTGCCATTTATTTTTTACACGTAGCTTTTTAAAATAGTTCACAGAAGCATTTTGGACTAAGCTGTGACAAAGTCCACATCTCCTGGAAGAGCGGTCAGTAAATCTCCCAGATATATCAGTCTTTCTTAGCTTTATTGCTTAATGAGGTCAAAATTTAAGGTGCACATGAATTATGATCTCATCCAAAATGAGAGATTGGAACTTCTGACTTTGTCACCTCACCGGTGACCCTCATAATGCCTTTTCTGACTTTATTTTTCAAAGCAAGAGCAGCTATAACAGCCAATCTCTCACTATACGCTCACACACAACCATCACCAGATGAAATACTTAGATATTTAACTGCAACCTAGGACAAAAACTTATCCTCTTAAAGAATCTGATCATAAAACTCTAAGATGCCTGTTTCCCTGCAGTAACTCAGCATAAACATAATGACTGGGACTTGGCGGAAAACAACCATGAGAACAAAAAACATCAGAAACTCGTAAAGACTCTCATCCCATAATATTATCCCATTTCTTCCAAAAAAATTTCATTTAAAATCAATACTATCCCTAAACACTTTGGCCAGATAACTGTATGCTCTCAATTACGCTACTATAAATCCAGAACAACTCCACTGGCTTTCATGGCTTTAATATAGCCCTTTGCTTTTGTGCATCTGAATTCAATTCAGCTTTATGTTGGCCTACCTTTTATCCATGATAAAACACTTGAGAAAAAAATGGTATTGTTTTGAGGAGTCTAGGAGGGGCATGCTCTTTGGAAATATTATACATACAGATAACTAACAGATTGTGCAATCATTTTGATCATATGGATTTGACCCCCTTTCATAAGACAAATTCACAACTATTTCCAGTGTGTACAAGCCCAGATAAGTTATTAGGCATGTGTTGTCTTCAATCATAGCTTTTATGCCCTTATTAAGATTTTACCCAGATGTGAAATACCTGACGGAACCTTTTACAGTAGCTAGTCTCATAATATAGTATTAAGATATCATTAGGGTTATGACATCTTCATTCACAGGGCCTAATTCCTGCAAGGTGTAGAGGACCTCTTACAAGATTCTGGGGAGCAGGTGCTGCAAGGAGAGTAAAGAGTGCTCCACATGTGCAGGAAATGCTAGCGGAGTATATGCAGACACATGGATTGGTTCATAGGGCTCCTCTCTTAACACATGTGTAATCAACCCTTATGGTTTCACAAAAAAGTGGTAGAAATGGCATTATCACCAATTCATACAAACCTGAGCAAGGCAATGAAGCAAATAACCAACCCATTCATACAGTTATAATATGTGCCAAACTTAATTTAGAACCATTCATCAGGAATAGCACAAACATAAATATATAGTATTAAAGATGGAGAGAAATTAAGTGTCTTGATGAGAAAGGGGGAAAGCAGACTGGTTTAGAATATAATCAGTCAAATGGATGGTCAGTCTAAATATTGGCTAATATTTGTTTTAAAGCAGCTGGTGGAAGAGAAAAATAGAGAAACCTTATGTGTTTGTGAGGGGAAGGAGAATTTATTTCACATTATCTTGAATTTTACAGAGGCCCATGCTGAGCTTCAAATTTTTTAACGTGTCTGATAATGTTGCAATAAATTTGTGAATGAGTCTCAGGTAGAGTGTTCGAAAGCTTCAGCGAGATGTTCTTATCTTTCAATAACTCATGCTAAATATACAAACACATGTAAATTGCCTCATTCCTCTCCCTACTTTAAATGAAGTGGAGTAATCTACATTCAAAATAAGATTAAAGCTCTATAAATCCTGCTAATTCGATTGTTGTATCAATACAAAATAGCTTTCTGTTTTCTGGGGCCATAACGCCCTCCAGTGGCAAAATGAATGCTCCAACTGAAGCTTTGAAAACAATCTCATTCTGCAGCATATAAAATATAGAACTCTCCATCTGGAATCTTTTATCCAATGAATAGACATTTGGTAATCACTTTGCAACCTATTTAGTAATTACACTGCAATTGCAATAGTATAATATTGATAGTTTGAGGGAATGGTTCTCTAATCAAGGCATTAATTGAGGTATTTGTTTCCAAAAGCCTGCAGAAAGTGGATGCATCAGTAATATTGTTAGGTTATTGTGACTGCTGAATTTGGGGAATGGCACATCCCATAATTCATTTTCCAAACAATCACAAATATTGGCCTTACTCAAATCTATGAATAGGGACTAACATTGTGTACAGTCTTCATACTATTTGAGTATTCATTTGCTCATTCCTTCCCCTTGCTGCTGTTACCACAAGTAAAAAGTGACAGAAATACTGATGTGTGCTCCTAGCTATGCCATGACCTGCCTGGCCAGCTGGGCTCATTCGCCAGCTGCTGGCTGACTGTTCCCTATCTTCCCAGTCTCTAGGACCCCACTGGACCGGGGCAGGGGGGAGAGAGGGAAGAAATTTCCATAGAATCTTCAAAAGGGAGAAGTGAAGATTCCCTACCCCAACCCCAAGTAGGTCACCCCAGAACTCCTCTTCTTGGGACTCCAGATGCGGAGGTGAAGGTCTCCCCACCAGGCCTCCAAGGAAAGATAGAAGGGTCCTGTAAGCAATCCTCCACACAGAACTACTTCTCAGCAAATCCCAGATTCACCCTTTTCTTAGCCTTGAGTCATCTTCTGGAGGGGAAGCTCAGTGACTTATTTTATGCCTGCCCCTAATGTTTTCAGGGAAACACCTCCAATCTCCCTCTCAGGCTCGCTATGAAGCTGATGTACTCCCTGGAGAAGTACCTATGGCAGAGAAGAGATTGGGGAAGATCAGATTGGATTACTATCATTTTTCTGCTGGTATTTCTCAAATGCTGCTCCAGTACCACACTAGTTCTGCTGCCGGAAGAAACATATATTCTGAACCAATTGCTGTGAGAAACAAAGAAACAATTGCATTAGGATGCCAGTGTGCAGATACGCTGTTTAGGAAAACATTTCTCCTCAGAGATATAATTCAAGAGTTCTCGTTTTCCCTTTTTCTCTATAACAAATGCTACATTATAAAATACTTATAAAAACATTGCCCTTTCCTCAGAAACATTATTATTCAGTGAGCTGCTGACTATCCAAGATACTGATAGACTTTCCCTTCCGTTATACTCAGAGGCAATGATAGGACCATGAAGGGATACAATCCATCTGACTAAGCATTTGATGATATAAGGCCTGGTCCTGCAAGATGCTGAGCAAAGCACTTGCACCTCCACTGAAAACAACAGAATCTGAGGCATCCTGTACCTCACAGGTTCAGGCCCACAATGAGTAGGATTGCTTACATAACCTATCATTTTTGATTTACTTCCCTAGGCAATAGGCTAATTAGATCTCATCATTCCAAAAACACTTTCAGATACCTGTTTTGGTAGCAGCAAATCCCAGCTCTTTAATTTTTTGGAATTTCTTCTAATATATCTTCACAGACAGCCTCTCTCGATGGACTAAACTTTCCTTACTACTATGATTTGCTTTCCACCAATTTGTGTTAAGTGTCTCCGAAAAGGAGTAAAGACTTGGGCTGACATTTTCTAGGGCAGCTGAGAAGGGACTGGTGAAATTTCATGGTAGCAAGGAGTGCAAGGAAATGCATCTTCCTTTGTATCTTCCTCCCCAATCCTGGGGCTGCAAGAGTGTTAGTCCAGTAAGTGCTGTAAATTAGAACAGCTTGAAGGCTGCTTTAACCTGTGCCAATTGCTAATGGCCCCCAGGGGCTGTTATTGAAGCCAGTAATCTGCCAGGGTAAGAGAGTCCTGGCCATGCCCCCTTTGCTGCATGCAGTGGACAGAAGGTCATAGTAGGTTTCCGCAACACATGGAGAATACGCCAGTGGCCAATTAAGCTAAGCTTAGGTCTGCTTTGGACTTGGGAGACAGCACAAAGTGACCCTAACATGCCATCGAGTGGGGCCTATTCTAGCCACCTCTGTCAGGAATCTGAATGTATTTATCCTCTTTTTTGACATCATTAAACTTGGGGACACTCGCAGTAGTAAATGTTGCACATCAAGAGTAGAGATCATAATCATGATGCGATACCATATGTGGCAAATCCTGTGCCCACCCACAGCTCATGTAACCAAGGTCATGTGGTGAGGAGTTCTACAGAGGA
>ML677372.1:13169060-13193947 GCA_007922305.1 Dermatemys mawii | reverse complement strand
CACAGCTCATGTAACCAAGGTCATGTGGTGAGGAGTTCTACAGAGGATGGAGATTGGGAAAGGCGACTCTTCCCCATGTCATGGAATCTGCAGAATGGGGACAATAGATGGTCTGTGAACCCACCCGTCCTATACCTCCTCTCTATAGTTGTGCATAGTGTTGTGAAACCCTTCCCTGGGCTTCCTCTGTCATGTTTCCCCCCAACCCTGCACATGGGATGCTAATGGGTGCAGGAAGGAGAGAGAGGACAGGATTTGTTAACTGAGTCCATTCACCTCCACCCTTCTCCATGAAAACAAAAAAATATACGTGTGTGTGTATGTGTGCGCACACTCATGTTAGAAGAGCTATGCTGCACGTGTGTTAGTGCTGCAGCTCATTTACATCAGTGTGGAATCAGGCCCCATGTCACTTAATCTCTCTCTCTCATTTGCTTTCACGTATAAAATGAGACGATAGTATTTGGCCTGCCTCACAGGAGTGTGGCAAAGTTCTGTTCACAATGCATGTGTAAAATGCACCGAGATTCCGAGATGGAAGTTGCTGTATAAGTTATTAACATGCATGGAAAACAATGGAAAAAGATCCTAGTTGGAGATCTGGCCAGGAGATGTGTCTGGGTCAGTGGCTTCCTTGGCTCTGGTGAAGTAGCACAGCTCAACATCAGGACACATATTAATCTAATGGTTCCATCGATTCACAGGATATCCAGGTTAAATGAAGCAAATGCCATTTGACTGTTTTAAATGTTGTGCACGTTAAGACACGTTTGAAAAGCAGAGAAGTTCAGTCTTAAAGCATAATAAATGGATACTCCACATATGGCCATTTCTACTCTGGTTAGGTATTTTGCAGCAGAAAGAGAATACCCCCAGATTGCTTACAGATCAACTACTGTTCTAAGATTCCACATGATGCTTAGGCACAAGGGGACTGATAAACAGCAGAGTAACAACCTTATTTTTTAGTTTCCTGGCTTCTGTGGGCTTTACTCAGCTCCACGACTCTATTTTCAGATACAGTCTGTCTATGAGCCAGCAAGATGGTGGCTCTCCCTTGGGTAGCACATCTCTGCTGTGGAGTCATCCAAGTGAAAAGAGTAGTGTAGCTGCTAGAGAATAAAAGCTGACATTTATCCTACTGGGGGTGGACTGGACCAGGCAAAATAAGAGCTAAATAAAAAATGTTCTTTCTGGTAAGAGAGGAAAGGCGCATTCCTACAGTATATGTCCTACAGTACAGTAAATTCCTGCAGTATATGTCTGGACAGTATATGTCTGGACAGCAGACATATACTGTCCAGACATATACTGCAGGAATTTACAATTTTATACAAATACAAATACAATTTTGTATTTAAATATGCACACCGCAAATATCTGAAATAGTTTTTATTTGGGAGACAAATTATTGAAAATAAGACCACCTCCAACCAGTTGTTCCATGCCGTGCATTTAAATGATTACAAAAATGAGAACTGGTTTGATTCAGTTATTCTTTTAAATAGGAGTCAGACAAAACTTGGGTCCAGGAGGAGTGCAGATAGCCTCTCCATGCAGTCTTTTATCCTTACAACTACCAGGGGGCAGATCCTCATCTGGTGTAAATTGCCATAGTTCCACTGGCATCAGTGGAGCAATGACAATTTCAGCCAGCTGAGGATCAGACCCTGCATATTTTTCTCTTGACTGAGTATTCAAACCCAATTAAAAATATTCTTTGTGAGGTTTATTACTAAAACATATGCAACAAAGGCAATGATTGGCTTTTGCTTTCATTAGCAGTCAGAGAAGTTTCCCAGGGTTATGTAGAAAGAACAAAACATTGTCTACATGCCTGTACAGCACCTAATTTCTATCCCGTTCAATATAAAAATGATTTAAAGGAAAATCTTGACGTATTAGAGCTATCATCATAGAATTATATGACCAGGTTCTTCTTGTTCTTACCTATGTATATTATGTTAGTGCCCAAGGCCCTAACCAAGATCAGGGGCCCATTGTGTTCAGGGCTCTATACACATATACTAAGAGACAAGCCCTAGCTCCAAAAACTTGCAATCTAAATAGATAAGACAGGCAAATGATAGAAAGGAAGTATCCCAGTTTTAGCGAGGGGAACCTGAGGCAAAAAGAGATTAAGTGACTTGCCCAATTCAATCCAGTATAAAAACAGTTGCTCTTATTTGATATGCTTCATTGGGCCTAATTAGTTGGAAGCTTTCAGTAACTCTAATTAACGATTTTCTGTTAAACCTCTCAGGCCAATTTTTTTGCCTGCTTGAACAGCCTTACCCAGCACATGGATGATGCAATCTCCTTGAAACTATCCCTCTTGGTTTCATACATGGGAGAAGGTAGCCCATTGAGATTAACAAAAACTTGCTCTAGGAGCTGGTAAGGGAACAGGATTATGATAAACTTCCACAGACGTCACAGGATTGTTGGCAATATTCATGGATTGCGCTCAAAAATGGAGAGTAACTGAGTAAATGCATAGATAAATGCATCAGGATGTGAGACTTCTGGAATAGGTAAAAGATTGTAAGGATCTCAAGAGGACAGATATAATTTTAAGTCTGTTACAGCCATGATTTTCTTTGGGAAGCACATATTTTTTTTCTGGATAGGGAACTCTTATGAAAATAAAGTCCAGTAAATAAAAATCAGTGATTTCAGAGCTGATCCCTTTAATATTTTTTTTATTTCTGTGCTTGAGGAGTTTTTCTTAAATAATAGAACAAAACAAATAATTAAGAATGAAAGATTTTGTCATTGATTTTTTTTCTCTTTCTCTATCCACAACAGCTTACAATATTCTGAAATTTGTTATTCAAATGTATTCATAGACTAGGGATTTTTTTATCCCTGCTCTGTTGATTGTTTGCAAGCAGCTCATTATAAATATCTGATATTCCAATTGAAATGTAAACTCTGTCGATTAGTTTTGATTGGACACCTACCAGAGGTCACATGTTACCATTTTTTATTGATGAGCATAATTCTTAGATTTTTTTTTCTGGTCTGTTAATTCTGTTTACAAGTTCAGAATCTGTATTATGTAAATATTTTCCAATATTCACTTAAAATGTATCAAATCTGTAAACATTCCTGCCAGTAAACCTGTATGAGATATTTGCAGACACAGAGTACAAACACAGCCAAGCAAATTGATTTTTTACTCTAGATTTTTATTCTATTTTGTGGAGTTTTTTAAAATTATCCTCTCAACTCTTCAAATATTATTTTATTTTCTTTAAGCTCTTATATCACCCACATCAACATAGTATTCAAGCCCCTGTCGCGTGCAGTTTAATCTCACTTTCATCAGCTCCCCAGGGGAGGACTGTACGTGCAGTGGAGTGTTTTGTTGTGGTAGAGTTCTATTTTGTTTTCAACGTGCATTCTCTTAGGTGATTATATTGGAGAAGGCAGGCCGAAGAAGTGTGCCTTGCACTTGGAGCCAAAGGTGCAGAGGTGTGGGATGGTCCATAATGCCTATGGGAGTTCATTCCATGGTTTGACTGGCTCTGAAGAAATCTTAGTTTCCTGCACAGACAAGCATACTGCATAGGGAAATTTTAAAAAAAGTGTTTTCTCTTGAGTTGATTTTTTATAATCTCTTACAGCAGCAGTTTCAAAATCCCCCCAGTATAAAGAAATAACCAAATGGTCTTTGGCCACAAACAAATAAAAATATCCAACAATGTTTTAAAAGCTTTTCAGATAACGGACTAATGGATGTATATACGATACAGACATATCGTATCAGCTTTTGAGTCAATTTGCAAGACTCTCCAAAATCATTATCCTCTTGAATAATAATGTTTAGCAAAAAATGCTTCTTTACTGCTATAGATGCACATTATTTAAAATAGGATACTCATTTTCATGGGACAAATAATGAGTCTAGAATCAGACACTGTAAACTGGTCACGCACATAGTGAAGAATATCCCAGGGAGTTTTCTGTGACTCTCTATGTGAAGACTAGTACATCTTTAAGGAGAAAAAAATGCAGGAATATTTGGAATGTTGTACTCACACAGAAAAATGATTATAAAACACACCGTATCACCTGCAGGCAAACACTTATCTCAAAGCAATCACTCCATATTTGATCTTTCAGTCCTCAATCTCAAAGGAAACCGGCATAACACTTCCAAAAAAAAGCATGGGAACTTAAGTTCAAACCTTGTTAGACTTAAATGTCATGGATTTAATAACAATGCTGAATTTATGGCTTATTTCAACAATCTGCAACCCATAATCCCCAATCACATGCCACCTTTTATTGCCCTCTGACTGCAGAGATGGTAACTGGCCATTTCACCTTGAATGGTCTTTTCCAAGATGTGTAAACTTTTAGGCTAAACAGTGTGTTCCACCATATATTTATCCTGGACTATCTATGTACCTTTTCCATGTCTATCTATGTAGTTTTAAAGCGTGACTCTTTCAACAACAGAAGTTGGTCTAATAAAAGGTATTATCTCACCCCCCCCCTTGTCTCTCTATAAGCATTAAATACTTTAATGAACTTTTTATCACAGCAAGTCTTAGGGTTCAAAAAGTGAAGCCTGAAGCATCTGGGGAAAGCAACAGGAGGGATTCTCAAATGGCTATTAGATGGTGAATTTTATGAAAATGAAATCAGAATGGATTTGGAGCCCAATCAGTGATGTGACTGCTTTAATCGGCAGCAGGTTTAAAACAAATAAAAAGAAGTATTTCTTCACACAATTCACAGTCAACCTGTGTAACTCCTTGCCAAAGGATGTTGTGAAGGCCAAAATCATAACAGGGTTCAAAAGGAACTAGATAAATTCATGGAGGATAGGTACATTAATGGGTATTAGCCAAGATGGGCATGAATGGTGTTCCTAGCCTCTGTTTGCCAGAAGTTGGGAATGAGTGACAGGGGATGGATCACTTGATGATTACCTGTTCTGTTCGTTCCATCTGGGGCACCTGGCACTGACCACTGTCAGAAAACAGGATACTGGACTAGGTGGACCTTTGGTCTGACCCAGTAGGAACATTCTTATGTTCTTATCTAGGTATCATTATTACTATTTAATATGTATATTATGGTAGCACTTAGAGGCCTAGCCCTTGGT
This sequence comes from Dermatemys mawii, assembly GCA_007922305.1. NCBI lineage: Eukaryota > Metazoa > Chordata > Testudines > Dermatemydidae > Dermatemys > Dermatemys mawii. The sequence continues at coordinate 13,188,828 of ML677372.1, read as the reverse complement.
TCCTGCTCTGAATAGCTTATGTCCAAAACAGGAAAGACAAACAAATGATAGGAGAAAGGAATACAACATACGAGCTGAAGGTTGAGAATTGAGAATAAGAAAGAAAGAATAAGTGATTTCCCAAAGTCACACGGGAAGTCTGTGGTGGAATTAAGAACTGAACCCATATTTGAGACTCTTGATCCTTTCCTTTAAACACAAAGATTGATTTTTTTCCTCCCAGGTATTCCAAATAAATTTACCCAGTTGGTCTTGACATGGTGTGAGGACAGGAAGGCATGTGGGAAAATGAAAGTATTCCCTGTTAGAGGACTGTTAGAGCAGCTTCAGGGCTGGTCTGAGGACAGTTGCTCTCAGTGAGAAGAAAAGGGTCATAAATGGAGGAATTGCTAAAGAGGAGCCTGAAGACCTATTTGTGAGGGAAGGGGAAAGGGGAAAGGGGAAATAGCATGAATAACAGTTGCCAGAAACTAACTTATTTCTCCTCATAACTTTTCTTCAGCAGCCAATATTAACTTTCACTGCTCAGGTCTCTTCACAAGAAGTCCTAACTCCTTTGTTATGGCAACTGTGATAAGCGATGGAGTCTGAGGTATGAGACAGAAAGGTAGGGTGACTGGATATCCTGATTTTATAGGACAGTCTTGATATTTGGGGCTTTGTTTATATAGGCTCCTATTATGCCATCTCCCACCCCACCCCCCGCCCCGCTCCATCCCGATTTTTCACACTTGCTATCTGGTCACCCTACACTTGATTATGATGACCTCACATACCAAAGGACAAATGCCCCGCCTAACAAACACTACACACAAACATTAATGGAAAAGTTTCCTGAGTCCTTTCTTTGGGTAATGGAAAACAATGAAGTGTTCGGTCTCCCCACTGCTTTCACAATAGCCATAGAAACATTCACCATTGCTAACAGAAATATGGGTGGGGCAAAGGGTACAACACAAATGGGTAGGAATAAACCAAGGCAATGTATTACAAATAGGATCTGTAGCTACTATTAGATGCTGCCAGGTAATCCATTAGTAATGATGGGATTTATTGGGAAATTTGAATCTACAATCTTTCCTTTTAAAATGTGTAGTGGCACATCTGTGTGTCTTTCAATTGTCATTTCAGGGAAGTATAATTAGGAATGGCACAGATACTCTGCTATGCTACTGCAGTCTGTGTGGCAGATCCTCAGCTGGTGTAAATCAGCATGGTTGCATTGACTTCAGTGGAGTTACATGATTGACAACAGCAAAGATCAGGGCCCTTATGTTTCCAGTGAGGCACATTTGATGGTATAGAGCTTTGGTCTTTGATACAGGATATTATTTGATAAATTATCTTTCTGTGTTTACTCTCACTTTCTCTCCTCAGCAAATTGTATGAGAATGGATGTAGGTGGGAATGAGGCTGTCACTTTTAGTTAGTATCTCTCTTCTAGTGACTGGCTGTATTCTCTGATCTGTCTATCTCCATATTTGTTCATCCACGTCTCTACAGTACATTGCTAATAGCATTACATTTTCCCAGAAATCACAGCTCCTAAATACATTCTTTAGTGTGAAACATTGAATGTTGCTTATACAGTTCTTGAAATCTATAATGAGGTAAATTCAAATAAGATGAAAGACTGACTGGGCATTCTTCAGAATGCAATGGATAAAAAAGGGGAACTCTGTTTTTTCCCCCTACTCAAGAAAATACAGAAGAGGTTTGTGCGTTTAAGCAATATTCTCATCTAATGGCTCAGCAAGCACCTTTCCTAAAACAATCACTTTAAAAGATCCCAACGTTTCCCACTACAATGTATTTTGACCTTTGCTCAGGAATACTCCAATGGTGAGACTATAGGACTCATCACCAAATTTCTCCAGATGAAGTAATATTAACAATGATACCTACTTCTGTCAGGATTGCCTCCCCACTCTGAACTCTAGGGTACAGATGTGGGGACCCGCATGAAAAAAGAAATAAGCCCCCAAGCTTATTTTACCAGCTTGGATTAAAATGTTTTTCCCCAGAACACAACTTCTTCTGTATCTGGACCTGGTACACTGCCACCACCCAACTAGGTCTAGGGTAGTTTGGGACCCTTCTTTCCCTTTCCACTAACCCCCCAAACTTCTTCCTTCCCTGGGAAGCTTGAGAGAAAAAAAACAAACCTCGCCTGCTCCTGCGAGATGTGCCCGATCCAAAACCAGGATCTTACACAATGAAAAACAAGTCGTCAGCTTCTTAAAAGAAAGATTTTAATAAAAGAAAAAAAGAAAGGAATAAATCCCTTATAACCATCAATAGAACAGCATCTACCATAATCAACAAAAGGATTCAGAAACCAAACCTCTCCCGCGAGGCAACTTTCTCCCACTGTTGATATCTCTGCTGAAGCTTACAATATCAAGAAGCACCCAGCCAACACTCACCACTGAGAACCCTCCAAGTGATAAAAAGAAGGTAAACTTACTGACTACAGTACTTGATAGAATCTTATAGTTACAGTGAAAGACATAGCTGTGTTCATCCCATAGCCGAGGTGAACAGAGAGAGACCCAGAGAGAAACTGAAACTTAAAATCCTTTTCTCCTGAGGAATTTCTCATTGGTCAGTTGTCCACCTCTCAGGTTACCTTTAGCTTAACCCCTTATAGGTAAACAATAATTCTAGGCTACTTCACACTTATGACAACTTCTTATACAGTATCTGTAAATATGCTTAGGTAAGTCCCAAGGGCAGGCATCGTGAGACAATTAGATAATGTTGTAAAGCACTTTGAGATCCTGGGATGAGAAAAGCTAGTGAACTAAGAGTAAAGTATTTTTATCTCAACAGCTGATTTCTGCAGGGAAAGAATTTAGTGTATTTATAGATATACTACTAAACTGTATTCCAGTAATGTGTCCTTTTCATCAATAAGTTCAAAGCCTGAAGTTTTTTTGATTAAAGTATGATCTTTGTAATGGCTCGATTCCTCTCTCATTCTTCCTCAGGGTCAGAAACTTTGGAATCACCCTTTACCTTGAACTGAACGTTTCCTCTCACATCGCTTACTGTACATGCCCATTTGGGCTTATCAATACCTCCAACCCATTGCCAGAATATGTCCTTCCCTTCACCCTGCCTCTGCTGAAATGCAGTCCATACTGTTACCTTAATTACTTTCAACCCAGAATATGGGTAATAATAACCTCTTTTATGGTCATCAGAAACCCTTACATATCACAGGCTACAATTACTCTTAGTTAATGTTGGTTTCTACTGGAATAAATCAGGGTGCAGGAACACTAAAAGTGGAAAATGCATCTGGGGAGGGATCACAGTTGCCCAAGATATTAGCAACTGCCTTTTCCCTGAGGGACTCACAGAAGGCTAATTTAGCCCCAAATGTGGATGGTACTACAAAGGAATGACCAGGCTGGCTGGTGCTGCAAATTGGACTATAGGCAACGAAATGAAATTCAACAAAGATAAAGGTAAGATGGTACCCTTAGAGAAGAAAAACCAAATGCACACATACAAAATGGGAGATAACTGGCTTGGCAGCAGCATAGCTGAGCTATGGTAGAACACAATCTCAACTTGAATCAGAGCTGTGGTGGAGCTGTGGTGGATATGGAGCTGTGGTGGATCACAATCTCAACTTGAATCAGCCATGAGATGCTGTTGCAAAAAATAAATGCAATTTTAGGTTACATTAACAGAGGCATCACATGAAAGTCACAGGAAGTCACAATAGTGGTCTACTCAGAGCTGGTTAGACCTCAGATGGCATACTGTGTCCAATTTTGGTCGCCTCTGTATGGAAAGTATGTAGAAAAACTGAAAAGGGTCCAGAGGAATGCAAGCTATATGAGCAAAGGATGAAAGAACTGAGTATGTTAAGTTTTGAAATGAGAAGATTAAGGGAGGACATGACAGCAATCTTCAAATAGTTGAAAGGCTGTCATAAAAAAAAGATGGAGAAAAGTTGTTCTCTCTAGCCACAGAGGGGAGGACAAGAGGCAATGAGTTCAAACTACAGCACAGCAAGTTTAGATTAAATTTCAGGAAAAAATTCCTAACTGTAAGAACATTAGGACAATGAACAGACGGCCGAGGGAGGTTGTGGAAGCTCCTTCACTGGAGGTTTATAAATGGAGACTGGATAACATTGAATGGTTTAGACACAACAAATCCTGCATCTTGGCAGGGGTTAGACTAGGTGACCCTTGAGGTCCCTTCTAACCCTATAATTCTATTATTCCTGTCGCAGCTTCGACTGAAGCTGCCACTGCTATTACAGCCTCTCTCTTTAGTGAAAATGGAAGAAAGCAGCAAAACCATCACATGCTTTCCACAGGGGATTGGAGTCTTTCAGGTAGTTTGTGAAACCAGCCTTATGCGGCAAGGAATACCATGGACAGGATGTCCTTCACGCTCTGTCATCTACAGTCACATCCAAAACACTTCTACATTTAATTATAAATGATCCTTCTGGATTTTAAATGCTCCACAAACTTACTTCACGTCAAAGGAGAAAAGGATCACGCAGTCGCAAATGAGTTATGGGAGATCTGCCTAAACCATGCAGTAAAACATAAGCATCATGACTTACTCACTCATAAGCTAAGATCTGATGAAATTGGCTCAGGTTTCATACTTACTACATTCAAAGAGAAGATTATAGATGTGGTGCTGCTAAACAACATATCGTCTGCATAACTTTCTTTTGCGAGGCTGTGAAAAACAAACTTCCTCTTTCATATTTGGCAGAAGACTTTGGTGTGAACCTGTAATTTCCAAATTAGATTTAGAAAGGAAATACTAGCTTAAATATGGACTTTCCTCCCCGAAATAGATACAAAGTGGCTTAGTGGTTTATATGCTATTTAGGAGAGTGAGTTGGATTCTTGGACCGTCTCACCGAATAGGGTGGGATCTTTATAGAATGGCACACATTCAATAAAAATGTTATCATTTGGACACCACTCCTCTCACACAGCTTTCCTCCTCCCATTTCCAACTGCCATAACACCTCTATGGAAACTACAGCAGTTACTTACCTGGAATAGTAATATTAATATTCAGCATTTTATGTATTTGTAGTTGTCTTTAATGAGATTTAGTGAGTACAAAACTGAAAAGCCAACACCTTTTATGTGCCAGCCAGCTCCCCGTATCACCACCATTGGTTCATGGACCACAGCTTGAGAACCTCTGCCTTAACAGACTGGTTTGTTCCATGCATTTCCTTTATGAGCATCAGGGTTTGATTCCTTAGTATGGCATGTCTATCATTGAGCTGGGAACCCTGAAGCCCTAGAGACACCATGATTATTTTCTTGCAAGGTGATGGAATGCCCCATATAATTCAACAGCCTTGGCTCCAGCCAATTAAGTAGCATTAATGAGGGTTTTTTTACTGAAAAGTTGGTGGCTGAGAGACAAAGAACCTTGAGTACATGGTGTAAAACGGGGGGTGGGGGGGAATAGTACATTCCTGTGCTTAGACAGACTTGCAGAGAAAGCCCCAGATATTATTAAAATGCAAAGACTGGCAAATCCTAACTCTAGCAAGTCTACTTCAAGGTCTTGTTTTCTTTTCTCCTAAAATATAACTATTATAAGAAATCATGTTGGTTAAAAGTGAACTGTTAATACTGACTGTGTGTAAAGCACTGGCCAAAGATACTTGTAGCATATATTTAGGAGGGAACAGCTAGTAAATTAAGTCTAGGTGCAAAAGTAAAGATATCACACCAGTAATCAGTGGGTTCTGGTGGATGTGTAATTTCAGCTACTCAGATAACTGTGAGATCTCTGTTTTAGCTGAATTTTAGTTCAGATATTATAGTCAAATGACAGAAATATATAGGCTGCCAATTATCAGTGGAGCCAGGGGAACATATAGATAATAGCATGACGATCTGCTGGATCAAATTCATGCTCAAGATAGGTTTATGTCTTAAAAGGACACAGCAGCAAATTGTAATTCTGAAGAGTGACCCTGAATTTATGACACATACCATGGCCTTGCATTTAATCATTTAAAATTGTAATGTTTGTTACGTCTCATCACATCAGGCTATAACTACCACAATGAGATGCAATGTTACATAGCACAAGTCAGGTGACGCGTACTGATTGTCAGGCAAAAATATCCACAGACAATTAGGATGAAGCCCATTAACTGGAAATGGAGTGCAACAAAAAGCCTTTCTGTTTGGTTTGCTGTCCCTCTGGGGTAACTAATGCTACATCATAATTATTATGTTATTAAATACAAGAGCAAAATAAGGATAGCTCACTCTAACTAGGCTAGGAAGAGAGTGAAAAACAGAGTCCAAAGACAAGTGTATAGTGTATCCAGTGTGCCTGCATAACTGACCAAACAGTGCAATTTGGATTGCACATTGGGTATATGCCAGATTACAATTTGGAATATATATGCTAAAAAATAGATTAGCATAACCAAATAAAATCCTCTTTTGGGGAATAGCTGTGTAAAACTTCAAGCAGGACAAGAGGTGGTGATGGAACTCTTGGGTTTGTGGTTCAAATAAGAAATAACAAAAGAGAAAAAAAGAATTCAGTGAACATGAATTCATTTTGAGGATTCTAAGGATCAAAGGAACCCTTATGATCAGGTAGTCTGATCTCTTGCATAACACAGGCCAGAGAATTTGATCCCATTAATTCCTACATCAGGCCCATAACTTAAAAGAGTCTCTTCTAGTCAGAATTTCAGACAAGTTTCCTATAATTAGCATTTTCCTCTCACCCCAAAGTGGATCACTTTCTTAACCCAGCATAATCTAAAATGGGAGATGCCTCAGAACTCACTTCTCTTATAGCTTCCAGGATAGACCAATTCCCTTCAGCTGAGCCCCCATGCTGCTGGCTTCTGTGGCATTCCAGCAATGAGGGCTAACAGCTGAGATACTTTCTCTCTTGAAGGAGAAAGAATTAACCTATTGCCAAAGATCCACATACCCAGTGCCAACCAGAGGAATATAATAGGAGATATTCAGCTATTTATTATCCCGTCTGTTATCACTGATTATTTTTTATCATATAGGGAATTTAGCCAGTGCTGCAACAATAGGGATATCACTAATATGGAAAGCACTGATATTGCTCTGTGCATTTGTCAACTCAGTACCTAACCTCATGAGCTCTGGGACTATAACAGTCTAGAGGCCATGTAAGGTTTGCTATAGTAGAGGGATGGGAAATAATATTCTTTCCTTGGAGAGTAATTTAGAAACATATGGAGGAAAGGCAGTGGGGTAACTTTTCTTCCCCATTCTCCTGTGCTAACAAAAGTGCCAATTTTAATGTATCAGGAAACTCAAAAAATGAAACAACTTGTTAATCAAAAAGATGAGAGGCTACTTAATGCTACTTATTTTTGTCTGATTCAGTACTCTTTGATGGTTCTGGCACATATGGGCAAAATGCATTTACAGTGCTGCCCATATAGGTGCTAACTTTTTGAAAAAAATGTTGCAGAAATTGTAGCTGTAAGAATGTTAAATGTTAAGAATGTTAAGAATGTTAAAATCAAAACAATAGCATAGGCCAGGGGTGGGCAAACTACGGCCTGTGGGCCACATTCGGCCCTCAGGACCGTCCTACCCAGCTGCTGAGCTCCCGGCAGGAAGGCTACCCCTCCTCCCTCCCTGTTGTCCTCCCACCCCTGCAGCCACGCTGCCATGCAGGCAGCACTCTCAGGGGGCGGGGCTGCACAGTGTGCTGCATGGTAAGGGGGCTGGGGAGTTGGATAAGGGGCAGAGAGTCCCAGGGGACAGTCAAGGGACAGGGAGTGGGGGCAGTTGGATGTGGCAGAGGTTCTGGGGAGGTGGTCAGGGGACGGGGAGGTTTGAATAGGCGTGAGAGTCCTGGGGGTCTGTCAGTGGGCGGGAGTGTGGATGGGGGTCAGGACAGTCAGGGGACAGGGAACACAAGGGTTAGAGGGGCAGGGGGCTGATTAGGAATGGGGGGTCTCTGAAGGGGGCGGTCAGGGGACAAGGAGCAGGGGGTGTTGAATGGATCAGGGATTCTGAGGGGGGCAGTAAGGGGGAGGGAAGTGGGATGGAGTTGGATAGGGGGTGGGAACAGGCTGTTTGGAAGACACAGCCTTCCCTACCCAGCCCTCCATACAATTTTGCAACTCTGATGTCACTCGGGACAAAAAGTTTGCTCACCCCTGGCACAGGCTTTAATGCTATAGGAAGGGGGAGGCAGAGAGATGGGGATAATGGAAACATCACACTCAAATTTGTCTTCCAACCATATACTCAGGTTATTGACTGGAAAATGCCTCAAGTCAACATTGAGTTGTTATAATAATCCAATGGTGGTGATGTGGATGAAGAAATGATGGCTGGTTATTTGGAAAGCAAAACCCTTGGGTAAGACAAACACAAGAAATAAGCCAGCTTAAAACTCTCTGTGAAGGAACGCTGACAGATGTTTCTGTAACCGCCTCTGCAGCAGGTGGAATAACAGATCCCATTGTTAGTTCTAGTGAAGTTTTCTTTTAGGACGATGGAGATGAAGCAATAATGGGACAGCTAGCAGCAAACATCACATTCAGACTAACCAGGTACTGCTTCTTTTCCTACGTGGAATCCAAACTTCTAAGGCTTATGAGATGTCTATCTCAGTGTCAGATAATTAATGCCCTATCCCTGGGGAAGTCTCTATTACTTTTGCCTGAACCAGAATTGTCTCTTCATACCCAAAGGGCTTTAAACAAAGGGAAAAGGAAAATGCCAAACCTTCGTGCTAGCTTTTTGTGACTAATTAAAATGACTTTCAAAGGTTAAATAAAGCATGGGAGTGTGACAGGTAGCCAACGATTCTTTGTTTTATGCCCAATAAAAGAACCTCAGCTTCAGACTAATTTTCTAGATTGACATTCCTCACCTAGGATAAAGCAAAGAATGCAGGAAGTTTGACGAAATAGAGATCTAGGGTAATCAAACATCTTCATGTTGTTATTCATCTGGTGGAGCTGTAGTTGCTGGTATCTCTTGTTCTACTCTCTGCTCCAGGAAGGTCCTCAATAAAGGGGTGAGATTAACCCTCATAGCTAGCACAAAAGCAGAGAAGACCTGGGTTTCAGAACACTTGCTTTTGCAATGTTTACTTAGGCTACAGCAAGATGACCAACAGGCTGGGTGTACAGGTACACTATGGTCAGTTGCAATTGGTGACAAATATTTGGATGGCCCTTGGGTAAAGCAACAGAGTGAAGAAGGCTTCAAATCTTCTCCCCTTCATCTCCTATGCAACTCCTACCTTTCAGGATATGTCTACCATGCTGTGATAAAAAAAAACTAGGGCTGTTGATTAATCACAGTTAACTCACCAAAATTAATCATGATAAAAATTAATCATAATTAATCACACTGTCAGACAATATACTGCAAATTGAAATGTATTAAATATTTTTGGATGTTTTTCTACATTTTTAAATATATTGATTTCTATTACAACATAGAATACAAAGTGTGCAGTGCTCACTTTTTATTATTTTTAATACAAATATTTGCACTGTAAAAATGATAAACAAAGTAAATAATATTTTTCAATTCACCTCATACAAGTACTGTAGTGACATCTTTTTATCATGAGAGTGAAATTTACAAATGTAGATTTTTTAATTGTTACATAAATGCACTCAGAACCAAAACAGTATAAATCTTTAGAGCCTACAAGTCCACTCAGTCCTACTTCTTCAGCCAATTGCTAGCACAAGCAAGTTTATTTACATTTATGGGAGATAATGCTTCCTGCTTCCTATTCACAGTGTCATCTGAAAGTGAGAACAGGCATTCACATGGCACTTTTATAGTTGGCATTGCAAGGTATTTAAGTGCCAGATATGCTAAACATTCATATGCCCATTCATGCTTCAGCCAGCATTCCAGAGGACATGCTGATGATGCTTGTTAAAAAAATAATGCATTAATTAAATTTGTGACTAAATTCCTTGGGGAAGAATTGTATGTCTCCTGTTCTGGTTTGCCTACATTCTGTCATATATCTCATGTTATAGTAGTCTTGAATGATGACCCAGCACATGTTCAGTCTAGGAACACTTTCACAGCAGATTTGATAAAATGCAAAGAAGGTACCTATGTGAGATTTCGAAAGATAGCTAGCTGAAGTGGGAACAAGGAAGATCTCCTTGTAAATGAAAGACTAACAAGGAGATGCTTGAGAAACATGTTTACTGAACAAAGCAATGTATTCAGCCTCGCGCTAATACTTAACCACACATGTGGTCCATTTTTGGGCATTGTGTGTCATGCGGCAGTTGGCCCTTAAAGGGCAGTCAGGGCCTAGTTTCCCCAGGAATAACCTTCTGATGTATCATCTAGGAGTAATTGATTGTCCCAGGTGGCCATTTAATGCCAATATATAGTAATTGCCAATAAGTAAAAGAGCTCCCACACCCTATAGAAAAAATCTGCTTGAGCTCAGTCACAGAAAATACTCCAAGGAGGAAGGTGCCTCTACGGAGAAGATAACCCTGAATGAAGAGTGTTCCCAGGTAGAGAACAGGAGAAGGAAGAAGGAGAACTGTAGAGAGAAAGAGAGACTGTTCCCCAAGTGAAGAAAACCCAAGTAAACTAAGAGAATGATCCAGAGGCTCTTCTCCAAGGAGTGAGGGCAGCAGCAGTTTAGAAGTTGTGGCCCCAGATGAGGAGTGGCCTGGAATGATCCATGACTTAGGAACCAAGAAGTTAGTTGGACTGAACCTGAGATGGTGGATTCCAGCAGAGATACCTGAATAAGGTCTTACTTTCTGTTATATTAATTTTTGGTGTCAATACATGAGGCCTTCTGAAAGGGGTGCTCTCTGGCATGCAGAAGATTTGTTTGGACTTGCGTCTACCCAGGTAAAGGGAAACTAAGGAAGGACTCACCTGTGGTTCTGTGCCTGAACACTAGGGGCTATGGAGGTGGAGGCAGAGCTGGTGCATCTGCATTGTGTCATCCTTGCACAAGGGCCATGTTAATCTTGAAGAAACTTTCCTAAAAAGCACACGGATTGAATGAATCAACCCTTACGGTAAAACCTGGGTGTAAAGTCCCAGGAATAGCACTCCAGCCTTCATTGCTTTTCAAAGCAATCTATTTTGAAGTGAATAGTCTGATTCCACATATTAGAAAGGCAGACCAGACAAACATTCTAAGACTGAAATATTTTATACGTTACCTATGGTGAAGGAAAATCTTTGCATTTAATGGGCAGTGGACTCAGCCGTACTGGCTGTTAGGATCTCGTTTATCAAGTGGCCACAGCACGCTAGATTCTCTCCAGATATCTCCAAGTCCTATCTGACCATTTATTGCAGGTCCAGAAGCTCACTGATTCAGGACTGTTTCTTATGCAGAGGCTAAAGTACATTTCATTCACTTTGAGGGATAGTTCTTTCAATCAGTTCCAGAGATGGTACTCCAAATATTGGCATTGCATTATGTCAATTAGCCATCACATTTCAGCTGGATAAATTAGTCTTCCTTTCTCGCCCTAAATTATGTTGTAGTGTTGCTCTCACTACTTTTATGGTGCAGTCTTGCTAGAGCAAATAAATGAATACTAGGGCATCTACCTTGTTACCTGACTTCTTATTATTGCCATAGTGTCTAGGTATCCTAGTCATGGGCCAGGACACCAAACACAGAACATAAAGACAATCCCTGCCACAAAGACTTTACAATCTTGAGAGTACAGTCAAGTAGACAAGTATTTACATGCTATAAAGTTCTCAGTTATTGGTAACTGCAAAACTGTTGGCACAAAATTGGAGCCTAGCTTTGAAAATGAAGCTATTATCATTTACAAAGTAAAACAGTCTATTTGACAAGGGTGTTGTGATGTTTTACATTTATGAAATGCTTGAAGATCTTAGGGTGAAATCTTCCTAGAGGTACATAATTTTTAGAGACAGTAAATATTAAATTGGGTTCATACTCATGGATTTTCCTAGATGTTCAGTGAATATAGTGGAAATTTCCGGGGTGGATTTTCGTTGGTCAGATAGAAGAAACATTAAAAACAGTTTGACCATCATAGCTAACTAATCTGGAATCAGTTTGACTGCTTCCCTGTTATTCTAGTGGATTGCAAATTTATATAGGAATTTGTTTCTTCTTCACATAGAAGCTATTAATGTACCAGCTGTCTCTTATTAATCTGTGTTCTAATGTAAATCTGCCCTTTCATTGGGTAACTACTGTATATTACACACACACACACACACACACACACACACAAAAACCCCCATATTTAAATAATGTTAAGGTTGTGTCAGCAAGCATAAAACTAAAGAAATACAGATTAATAGAAGGAAAATCAAAAATGTGTTTGTTATCCTTGACTACAGTAGGAAAGTCATTAAGGTGGTCATCTGACGTGACTAGGTATCAGAGTACAAATGTTTTATTTCCATCTTAACTGTGTGTTTCTTAATGGATAGTTATTTGTTTGCTTGCTTTCTCTGAAGTGAAACTCAGGCTCATGCAAAATGCCAGATTTGAGAGAATTGGAAACTGAAGCTTATTAACATACCAAAGGGCTGGAGGAACCACTTATAGGGAAGAAAGGAGTTCATTCTCTGTGCCCATTCAGTTGTTGGCACCCCTGTTGAGACTACTCGCAGACCTGACAGTGGTGACGTTATGTATTAACCTAATCATTTATGCTGAAGTATTCTGATTTATAATATAAAATAGAGACCAAGATTTTGTGATCATCAAACATTCATATATGCTTTTGGTACTCTGGACTACAGAATCAGCCAGTGGCTATTTTTCTGACCGGAGCTGATCAAAAAATGGGGACAATTTTTTGCATTCATTTATTTATTTTAGTGTGAAACATCCCTTTTTAAATCAAATTGCAAAATTACAGCTCTAAAACTGTCCCAGTCACTAGCCAGGGAAATAAAACACATGGTCATACAAAGATTCATGGAGTGCAAGGCCAGAAAGGACCATTATGATCATGTAGTCTGACCACCTATGAAACACAGACCAAAATAATCTCTAGAGCAGATCTATTTTAGAGGAAACAATTTTAAAATTGCTAGCGATGGAGAATCCACCATGACCCTTGCTAAATTGTTCCAATGGTTGATTACTTTCACTGTTAAAAATGTACACCTTTATTTCCAGTCTGAATTTGTCTAGCTCCAACATTCAGCCATATGATCCAATAACTTTCTTCGACAGACTGAAGAGCGCATCAGTAAATATTTGTTACCAGGTTAGATACTGACAGACTGTAGTTAAGTCACCACTTAAGCTTCTTTGTTAAGCTAAGTAGACCAAGCTCCTTTAGTTTATCTAAGGCATGGTTTCTAATTCTTTAATTATTTTTGTGTCTCTTCTCTGAACCCTCTCCAATTTATCAACATCCTTCCTTAATTGTGGGTACCAGAACTAGACACAATATTTCAGCAGCAATCACACCAATGCCATATGCAGAGATAAAATAACCTCTGCACTTACTCAAGATTCCCCAGTTTATGCATTCCAGGATCATATTACGGCTGCAGTGTCACACTGGATGCTCAAATAACGCTATTTATCCACCATAACCCCAAAATCTCTTTCAGAGTCACTGGTTCCAAGGACAGAATCTCCCACCCTGTAAGTATGGTCTCCATTCTTTGTCCCTAGATGTACACATTTACATTTATCCATATTAAAATGCATGGCGTTTACACTCAGCTTGCTCTGTGTTCTTCATTAGTTAGCACTTCCCTGATTTTTGTCATCTGCAAACTTTATCAGTGGGGATTTTGTGTTTTCTTCTAGGCTGATAAAAATGTTCAATAGCAGAGGGCCAAGAATGAATCCTTGCAGGATGCCCCCCAAGAAAAACATCTGCTTGATGATTATTTCCCCCTGAACAATTACATTTTGAGCCCTATCCATTATTCAGGTTCTAATCTATTTGTGTGCCATGCTAATTATATATCTTACTAATATATTAATCAAAAATATTTCATGGTACCAAGTTAAATGCCTTTCAGAAGTCTAAGCCTATTACTTTAACACTAATTACTTTAATCACCCAAACTTGTAATCTCTTTTAAAAAATCAAAATAGTTTGAAAGGATGTATTTTCTATAAATCCCTATTGATTGAAATTAATTATAAAGTCCCATATCACTGCTCCATTATCTTGCCTGGAATCAGTGTTAGGCCAACAGCTCTATAATTATCCAGGTCATCTCGTTAACCCTTTTAAAATATTAACGCAACATTAGATTTCTTCCAGTTGTCTGGGATTTCTCTGGTTTTCCAAGACTGATTGAAAATCAACATTAACAGTCCAGCAAGCATCTCAACTTGCATCCAAGAGTTTTAAAAGAGCTGGCTAGCTGGATCTGCTGATTTAAAAATGTCTGACATTAGTAGCTTCTGTTTACCTCCCGAGAACACTTTACATTGCACTAGTGTATCATATTGTATGCTAAGACTATATCATCTTTTTCTGTTTCCCTAAATACAGAATAGAAATATGAAAACTTCTGCATTATTGATAATTCCACCATTTCCTTCTAGTAATGGACCATACCATTGTTAAGACAATCTCTCCCAAATATACTTTATAAAATATTACTTATTGTCCTTAAGGTTGCTGGCCATAGACATCTCTTTGCTTCCTTTACCAATTTTATTCAGTTCCTAGCTTCAGATTTATATTCATTACTATCAACTTTCCCTGTCTTCCATTTGTTATATTATTTTCTTAAAAAAGAATAGTTGTCTTCATTTTCCCTCCAAATCAAATTAGTTGTTTAACCCAAATGGACTTTCTCCTCAATTGTGGCTTTGGGGACTTCTAGTAGAGTGATGTTAAACAATTATCAGTCACATTTTTCTTATTCTTCCTCACAGCTGATTTGGCTCATAATTGTTTTCACTTTGTGAAATCAGCCACCTTAAAGCACATGTATACTTACTGGTTTGGACTCTGTTCTATTTGCACATTATAAATATGATTCAAACCATGATTACTTGTACATAAGCTGCTATTATTTTTTCTTCTGTGATCAGTTCCTCTTCATCTGTCAAGACTAGGTCACATATAGAATTCCCCTGTGTTAGCTGCAACACTTTTTGAGTTAGAAAATTGTCATCTATAATGTTTAGAAATTCCAAGGATGTTTTTATACTGGCAGATGAGACAGTTAACTATAAAGTCTGAATCATGTATACACGTTTATGTTTTATTTGACTTATTAAAGGCTACACTGAAATTTGGCATTCAGTTGTCTCAAAAAGAGAAGAACTTGCAGATCCTTCAGTGCAGCAAAGGAGTCAAGGAATATCAATTTCCAGTTGCTTTTCAGACATGAGCTGTGACCAATACTTTGAACACAGTTCTTTTTTAACTTCAGCCGTGGAAGAAAATGTACCATACAGTTACTATAGAGATTGGAGACATCATAGAAACTTCCACGAAAAAGGTCTGTGTGGTCCACAGATTGTTGGACTTCTTATGGTTATATATACCTAGTCACTAATTAACTATAATTAATGAAACGACTCATGAATGTGTTCACTTTTAGTAAGCATATTTGTTTTATTAAGTGCTACTCTGCGTGCCACACTGTGAACTAATTATGGCACCCAAAGTGCTGAAGATTTTCCACTGTTTTCCCCCTCATTCATTTGAATCACTTTTCACCTGAAAATGGTGTTAATTGTGTTTTAAAGATGCTAAGTGATAACTCCTATATCTTTGGGGGTTAAGGGCACCCTGTAAACTTAGAAAAATCATGCTACTTTTCCAACTCCAGTACTTAGAAGGCCCCCCATTGCCACAGTATCTGACTAGTTACAATTTATAATGCATTTAAGCTCATAACACCCCTGTGGACAGAGGGGAAACTAGAACAGAGAGATTAGATGACATGCCCAAGGTCACAAAGTCTGTGGTGGAGCAGAGAACTGAGTCCCACCACTCTAACCACTGGACAATTCATTTCCTCACTTTTCTTCAGGTGCCAAACATTTTCAAACACAGGTTCCTAAATCTAGTCTAAACTATATGAGGGTCTGCAAGACGAAAGTCAAATGGTTTCAGGAATCAGAGGGGTAGCCATGTTAGTCTGGAATTGCAGAAGTGACAGAGTCCTGTGGCACCTTAAAGACTAACTAAAGTATTAGAGCTTAAGCTTTCGTGGGCTAATACCCACTTCGTTGGATGCATGCAGTGGAAGAATCCAGGGGCAGGTATAAACAGGTAGGCAAGAGCCAGGTTAAAGATAACAGGGTGGGTCCAATGAGGCTGAACCAGCTGTTATCTCTAATCAGGGAGGGTAAGGTATTCCTCTAGCAGCTGAATTGGAGGTGTGAACAGCGAGAGAAGAGAAACTGCTCTTGTAGTTAGCTAGCCATTCAATATCTCTGAAATTGTTTCAGATTTCACCAGTTCTTGCATGTGCATCAAAAGAAAATAAGAATTAACCCCCTTTTCCTCATCCTTAAGGGTTCTGTTATCTCAGGGTTTGTCATTTCCCCTTGCACCTAATCCCTTCCTGTTCATCATACTCCACTGTATATACATGCCATTCTTTTTTTTCGTGGTGTGGACCATACCAGCTTTCCTTTTATGCAAGTATACCAAAGCACCAACATACGTTTAATGGCATTTATTAGAGAATCTTGGTCATGCAGGTATGGTTGTTATTTTAATCCTTGACTTTAACACTGGGATAGTTTGTTGCTTTAGCTGGATACCACTGTGGTTTGGTGCCATTCCTCAGAGCCAGGGTATCCGAACCGTTAAAATGAGTAACTGACATAAAGTATCATTAGCTTTTTTGGTCAGGTTTTGATGGTTCATTGGTTATGTGTTGTTAAACAAATCACCTGATACATTTATTGCCAGGATCTTGCTTGGTACCCCATACTAATTGTATGCTTAAGTACTGGAACAGGTTAGCTCATAATTCTATACTTAAAATCGTGCAAAAATAAAGTCAAAGCCAGGGAAAAAGTTGTGCCTTCAGATGACTGTACATGAAAAAATTGCTATTTGATTGTGTGTGTACGAAGTTCAGCAAACAGATTTTTTTTAAAATTAAAGCTCAGACATATTTCATATCCTGACTCTCATATAAATTCCTTAACAAAAGCTACACTTGACTCCCCTAAATCTAGTGTTTTCTAATGATGTGGGATTTAACTCCAGTATTATTTATTACAGCAGAGCTCATTTCATTACCCGTTTGCAGGAATCATTTCCTCAGTTTCATTATTTTGGAGAGCAAGGGTAATTTTTTATTCAGAAAAGACTCAAAACTATTCTCTGCATTCAATCATCTAACTCTAGTTCATGATAACCTAATTAACTTGGAGAAAAGATCTTCTTTACTATGCCAAGTTTGTACAGTATATGACGTATTCCTGATTAAGATGTGAATTTCTGTCTCATCTACTCCCTTCAGCATCTGCACCACAATTTTAAAATACAATATTTTAAAGCTGTTGAATTAAGAGAAGACAAGTGACAGGTAATTGAATTCACTAAATGGTCTCAAACTACTAGCAGACTTTTGCCTTCATGGATTTAAATGAATTACTAAGCACTTGCTCAAAATTGTTTCCTTATATTGACTTTTTTTTGTTCTGATTTAATGAATGGAGATGAATATGCTTACACTTCAGATACTCTTGCCCTAAAGATAGAAGCGGGAGCCCCTTGAAAGGCAGATATGTTTGGTTCAGTTTGGAATAGCACTTGAATGTTAAGATGCTTCTTCCAGGACTGAGAATGAGGGTAATTTCCTGTTGGGCTAGAAACACAGTAGTAACTATTCAGCCAGACTTCTAACTGGCTCCCACGAGTGAAATTCTGGCCCCATAGAGGCCAATAGAAAAATTCCCATTAATTGCAATGGAGCCTGGATTTTACCCCATACATGCAAAACACAAACATGCACTTTCCCTTGGCAAGTGTAAATGTATGTGTGCATGCTGATACTTGTACCCACTCAAGGCTGCATTGTATATCTCTTACTGAAAACAGTGAGGACGTATTCACATGAGTAGATGTACAGTCAGTGGAATCACTTGTATGACTACCCACCAACTTGTGTTATATAATCTAGACTGTAAATAGTCTGTCACCTCTGTCCATGCAACCCTTAGGTTTTGTGTGTTTGCATGTTATTCAAATGTTTCTACAATTAGAGACTATTGATTATTTCTAGGGAACATGGAAGTGCTAGTGTGTCCACAAGCAAAGTGCAGATGAAATATGCATAAGTGTCGGTTAAGTCCTGAAACTCCATCCTCTTCTGAGAACATAGTTCTGGTGAGATTTCTACTAGCAAAAACACAGAAATGCAGAGATGATCAAAAGTGCAAAATGACAGAAAGGAAGTTACTAACCTGTTTTAAACCTCAAAGATTTCCAAATTTGAGAAGGAGTATGGACATGAGAGGCATTCCTAACAGTTTCAGTTCATTCAGTTCATACCTAGTTAACAATCTAAACACTTGTTACTTTTGAAAATGATTATTAGCTATCTTTAGCTTTAGGTCCAGTGCTGAAGGATTGGTCAAAAGAGTCAAACAATCCTATAACATCAGCTGCCATGTTTCAGGCCCTACAGCAGTCACTCTGGAGATGATGAGACATCAAACTTGCCATAAAGATGAAGATCTGTAGAAGCATGGTCATTCCAACTCTACATATAGTAATGAAACGGGTGCTGAGGAAGGCTGAAGAGCAGCAAATTGACATTTTGTACTCATCATCTTTATCAGTTGTTCCAAATTAAAGTAGCAGGAAAAGATCAGAAATGAAGGAAAAGACCCAAAAATTGGGACTATCACTATAAAAGTGGGACATCTTGTCACCCTAATCAGGACTGAAGTCTTCACTGCTAAAAATATATGATTTTTTACCTGGGTTAACTAACCTCCATGAGGTGCTGAGGTAAACACAGTGAAGAACAGGCATTTGAGTTTGACCACAGGGTAAACTTGCTGAGTTCAAACCAAGAGGAATCTATAGAACTATTTACCTCACATTCTTTTTTTAGTAGGGAAGACAAGACCTGAGATACGTTGGCAGGGCAGTGAGGTGGGAAGCTGCTTGCAGTGCCCCGATTTATATATATTGTGAATGCCAGGCTTTGGAGAGGTCAGTGTGGCCCATTTTGGCATGTCACCTAAGGGTGGCCAGGAAAAAATAAAAAGGAAACATTTGTGAAGTGGAAACAAATTGTCATGGTGAGAAAAGGGTTGCGACTGTCACACCCCAAAGCTTCAGAGTGAGAAAAACATAGATGTCTTATAAGATAGGAGATTTTTTAAAAATGAGCACATCTGTTCAAGTTCATGTTTGGGAGCAAGGTAGCTTATTTTTGACTACGAAAAGCTCTCAAATGTGCCTATCTCCCTGTACAGTTTATGGGAGAGGGGAGAGGTCTGATGCTCTTCCTTTTGAAACCAGCAAGACTTTTGCCATCGAGTCAATAGAAGTGGGAGCAGACTTTGAAGGATGAATTCAGTTTGTTTTCAGAGTTGTCACTGATTTCCCACACAGAAGTGCAATGAAATTAGTAATTCCTTAATTAGTCATTTCAGGAGAGTCAAATTCAATCTAATGGAAAAGCAGGTAAGGACTTTCAGAACAGTGACAGATAAATGTATTCAGGATATTTCACATATTACACTGCTCTACAGCCAAAATGCTTCTGAAATAAATGTAGTCAAACTTTACTAATTATGGGTCACTGAG